>JACJUY010001332.1:64581-93944 GCA_014220935.1 Platorchestia sp. MABIK | reverse complement strand
TTTCATCAAATTTACTTTAAAATATTCCCAGAGTGTATCTCGAAACATTTCTTTTTACTCGTATCTCATAATACGAGCATTTTTGGAGCGTTTGCTTTCACTCGAGTGAAACAAGATTGCGTGTGTAGCTACTCAGCAGAAGAGTGCTGAAGATTGCATACTTCCAAGAGTGCTCAGAGCGAGTTTCCGGGAATTATTTTGAGCTCGTGCTATTGGTCATTGTTCTGTAAGCGTATAACATTACTAGTGGTCACAGCGATTTGAGCCCGTGACATTCTGCTTGCATTGTTCTTGCGGAGTTGTCCGCTGCATTTTGTTTCTTCACTAGACCTGCCTCAAAGGAAATATTTCTGGGCATGTGTATTAGTGAGTTCACATTTAAGCAAGCTGCTTAAAATCTAGAAATTTAGCAGAAAGTGAGAGATGTTTTTTAATCCAGGCAAATAGAGTAGATATTGCTATTTTTTTCTTAAGGTATTCGATGTTTGAAGTTCGATGTTTTCAAATGAATTTCATGTAAGTAAATATCCAGCAGGGGGATCTAGCCTGTAATAATAATTCAATCGATCTCGATATCTCTCATCTGGAACTCATAAAACGGTGAACTGATGCGACACACTTCAAATTACAACATTTTGTTACATAAAAACGTATTTCAAGAACCAAGACTGCGACTGAGGATTGGCTTACGTTTAGTCGCAACCCTTTATTATGCGTCGCTTACGGGAGAACAAACAATCCTTAATTTGAGTGCAGTTTGCCTGTAGCAGTGAAGATCATTACACGAAATCTGTTCTAGCTCGCCACCAATGGTTAAGAACTAATTTACTCGAGGTTTGAGTGTCCTGGGCTCATTTTATAGAAGGGTTAGTTCTTTTTAAGAGCATCAGTTTACCGAGTGGTAGTTCAGTTTTTTGTTGTACTTGTTGGGCAGTGATGTATGTATATGTACACCCATTTATTGCAGGTTTATTCTTGAGAGAGAATCTTCATGTTATTCATGTGCCGGTTAGAGTAACCATAGAAGCAACAGCTATGCAGGCTATCGGCGAAAAATATATTAAGTATCAATGATATTAAATTCCTACAATCCCGTACAACAGATTATTTCTGATATATTTGTTCAGTTTGTGTCCTTTAAAATGCAAGTTAATGAAATTGCTAGAATTAACATTGCATCTTGGAGACTGAAAATCAGCGGTTAATTCATCGTGGAAAAGAATATTTGTCAAGAATGTAATTGGCCTGGCTCTGTCCCTGAATCGTTAGTAGTTTTCTGCACCTAGAATATGGTTTATAATCCTACTTTTTACGAAGGTGAATATAATTCGATACCGATAGGAACGATCTCCATAAAAATTTAATTGAAGAATCGCTAGGAAATTTCTATCGCGCCTCTCATAGCCGACTGTATCGATAATACGGTATGTGGGGCTACGATAAATTGGACCAGGAGAAGCACGAATTTCTCTACACGTGTAAGTGAAAGACTTGCGTTATCTGAACTACGAAAAAGAAAATTTAATTTTCTCAGATCCTATTACTGAGAGCAGGGTGTTGAATTTTACCATGTGTTGCAATTCAAATCAGGGCATGAACAATGACAAGCGATCACGCAGAGGAACGTAGGGCCAATTAGACGAACACTCAAAACAATCATAATTTTATAATTATACATTGAAGAAACTCGAGTAATATAGTAAACTAGTAAAGATTCCCTTGCTCGTCAGGTAAATGAAATCTTAGCACACTGACAATGTTGATGCGTTTGCTTCCGTTATAGTTAGGTTAAGTTCAGGATAGCAGAATGAAAAAAAACGACTTTACTGCGCGAATAAATGTTTATTCTTCCTAGAAAGCGTGAAAAATATAATTACTCGATAGTAGTTTAGCTTTACGCCTTATTTTATTTTGGAAAAGGTTGTGAACTAACTGAAATGCTACGCAACAGTGCCCGTGCGTAAATGAATAATAAACCAAGTGGTACACGTACTTACCGCTACGTAGTCAACGTGCTAAACTCTTATATGTAGAATTCCTTAACAACCTTATTCAGTTCGCTTGTTTTATGTTAGAGCGTGGTGTTCCCGTACAGCTATGTACGGGAATACCAATTATCCGATTTACAACTCTATTTACAGGAACATACTGCTTACACGCGTTGAGAATCTATTAGATGAGGCAGCTTCAGACGAGCTATCCCCTTCTTGCTTCAAGCATTGACAGCTCATGAAGACAGTTTTACAGCAAACGTATTTTCAATAGTGTTATGGCTTAATAAAGCCACAGAACTCGGTGAAGATGAAAATAGCGTTGTGAGATTCTACATTTCGTTGAGTTCTCTCAATGAGATTTTCTTCGTCATGTACGAGTATCACCGTCGATCCGAAGTCCCACAGCCTTCCTTCTCGTTTCTCTTTCTCTCTCCTTCTCTCTCACTTTCTTCTGCAATCCCAACAAAATTTCATACTTTCCTGTTGCTGAAAACAATAATTTTCCAATTAGTGTTTTTATTTTTATAAATTACGAATAGTATTGATGGCTACATATAAAGAAAATGATCCGCATGTTGGAAAAATTTTAAAAATGGATTTAGTCTCTGCAGAGACATATTTCATACCTTCCTTCAATCGAAGATTGAACAAGAGACAACTGACGTAAGGGTTGTACACAACGTCCTTATAGAGCAGGGATTCCCACCCTTTAACTCCCCGCACCCCTGAAGAAATTTTATTGAAACCTTGCATCCCCCGAAATATAAATATCAACATATAGTCAATATCGTATTATTTACCTGAACTTTTCTCGCACCTCCTGGAATATCGTGTCGCACGCCAGGCAGGGCCCTGACGTAGAGCCTGTTTGCTAGGCTGCGCAAGATATTCAGGTCAGAGGCTCTGTCACGAGCAGGTCTCGTAATTTGTAAGCTTCCACCTCTGGAGGGCGTGCGCGCTTCACACTTATGTCCAATTTTGGTACCTCTGGAGTTGGATCTTAACCCTTTAACGCCCCAGAGGACCATACGGTCCTTCTGCGAAAGTTGCCTTAATATATCGTATTTCTTGCTAATTTTTTTCTCTCAAGGGGTTCTTTGAAGTTCACTGCCGAGTGAGAGTTCCTAGCTCATTCTTATATCGATGATAATATGTCAGTGCCGGTCCAATAACGGTGGTTGTGATAACGGTAATATAAGTACAGAAATGATGAAGTTAAAGAATTTAACTACATTGTCATAGATCATCAATAAATACATATCAGTGTTGTTAGAGAAGCCTATATCTTCCTCACTCCATGTCGATTCCAGTGTTTGAATTGATCTTTGAAACGCCAGTCGACGATCCTGCACGTATTTTCTCTACCAAACCAACGTCGTCCTCGACGCTAAGCTCAGTAAATTTCAGAATTACTTATATTAAGTACTATCTATTTCAGGATTATTTAAGTAATAAAGTGTGTTAGTAGTTTTTGTTAGTTTTGAAGACCATTAATTTGAATTATCTTTGTTATCTTGTTTTAGGGTGAAGTGGAAATTGAAGCTTGTCTATTTATTTGTATTCACTAGTAAATACTTTTTTGATTTCGATAATTGAACGAACTATTATAGGTGGAAATTAGTTTTGAGATAAATTGAAACAGTGTTCCGTAGTGAAAGTGGCAGCGATATCTTTGATGAGAAAATCGAGCAGAAACATCCATGCGCTGTAATGTAGAAAGGTTACATCAAAGTTGCGAGTAGTGGTGCCAAAAACAATACATAGTTGCAACTCCTCCAAACATATGGTTCAAAAGCAAGGAGAGTAAATAACTGTTTATGACTTGAATACTGCCTGATACTGTACATTAATCCGGCCTGTAGGGCGAGCACTTCAAAACGTGCAGCTAATGCCTGAGATGAGCGACTTGACAGTAAGTTGTTCAGCGCACGGCTAGCCAATTCTCAACCTGAAATACGATCAGAGTTATTCGATATTCATTTCTATTTTGGTTGTAAGCATCATCTTGAGCATATTTCAGGGCGAATAAATTATTTTTCATGCGTGCAGATTTCAGGCACTTCATTTGGTTTCCGTAAATTTACGTGGAATATCCAATTACCAACGCAATACCTCACTCCTTATACCTTTTACCTCACTCCAAGATTTCATGCAGGCGCACTACAACCAACTTCCACATGCCGCTCAATCCTCGAATTCAATGCATTTATTTAATATTTGTTCATTAATATTTTATTGATTTATCAATCAAATTTATTGTTTCAACATTTCCCGGTTTTCCTGGAAAGCATCTTCAATTCCTCCCTTTCCTCCGGGCCAGGGCCCAACCCGAAGACGCAGATCCATCACAGTCTCAGTCGCAGGGTCCGGGCTCATGACATGTCTGATCAATCACTCGCAGCATTCCAAAGACGCTGCGCGCTCTGCAGCTTGTCCTTCTTTGGCTTCAGTAAGTCTTTCGATGACGCTAATCTCCAGGCTAAAATACACTTACACAACTCAGCGGCTTCACTACAGGTCGCTGCTATGTGAGAGGAGAGTTTTCTCGGAGCTAGAGAAGTGCCCGCAATTTTCTGCATCTTTGCCTTGTGTTGTTCAACACTCATCGCTCATCGTCAGTGGCACATCCAGTAGCGTTTTGTAGTGACAACGCGGAAGGCGATGAAGTAGTCTGCGCCCTTTATTTAAACAGTTATATTTCATTAGTATTAAAACGGTCCGAATATATTTCATGTAACGAAAATGATAAATTGCTAAAAAAATCCTTTTCAGTGAAATTACATCTAAGCTGAGTACTGATTCGCAGAAAAAGATTTGAATCAACTTATCCCAAATGTGACTTTTTGTTGTTGCATCCACATTTTTCCCGCCCTATGCGGAAGCAATAATTAGATGGCTAAAATCATAGACACCCCAGGGAATAAGTTAGACTTGGTATCGGACAACAGGTAAAATATGGATCGTTTACCAAGAAATGACGTTTTCCTTAAACGACCAACACGCATGTTTTCCGTCAACTTTTTGAATATCTCCTCAAGTCAAAAGCCTATCAATGCACTGCATCGTACATGCTCTGTTGAAATTTGTATGGTAATTAGATGAGTAACATTTAGGGGGTTCAGAGAAATTTTTTCAATGATTTTTTCTGTTTGCACTGCCTGTAATCAAAGCTGTAATCTTTTTAATCTTCTACTTATACAATATGGTTGGAGTAATGTCTAGTGACCGCAGATATGACCAATATGTTGATCAATAAATGCTGGAAAACACGACGTAAAGAGGTGCTCTTGGGTGAAAAATATCCTTTAATTTTCAGAAAATGGTATTGCAATTTTAGATTTCATTTCTCAGTACTGAGACCATGGAAATGGAAAACGTAAATTTTAATTAGTCATAAAACTCTGATAATAATTTATCTGACTGGTGCAGCTGTTTGGGTACGCTAACATCTGAAAAAAAAATTGCCCAACACCTGCGGAATCAAGTTTTTAACCAGCCTTGGTTTATTTTTTAAGCATCCGAGAGAGTTCATGAATTCTAATCCATGACCAAAACATTTTACCGCGTACGTGTGATTGCAGTGTATAATTGTCGTAATATTTAAATCTTTCATCAAGTGGAGCATGATCTTTGAGTAGAATACATTACAGTACGAGTGTGTGTACGAGTAATTTTTTTTTAATCAACCACGCGCAAACATGTTGAAAGATCGAGCTGAACTTAAACACAAGGTAAGGTTTACACGCTATATTATGGAGAGGATTTCTAAGAAGAGGTTCCATATTCTACGATCTCGTTAGGTTGCGACCTTCAGTTTGTGTCCTTCCATGTAGAGCATTGGACGCCATTTTCTGGTACCGTGAAAACTTGTGCGGGACCGCTGGTGTTCCTCGTAAACAGAGCTTTTAAGGTCACCACTCACAGGACCGTGCTCTCCTGCTCACCTTAAAGGCCTATCAGAAATAGACGACTTTATTCCGCCCTGTCCTAAACAGGGCGCTAATGGGCGGCTGGCAAGGCGTCAACAGTAAGACATCATGCGCTCGGTCGATGATAATCTTTTTAATTCATGTCCTTCAGACTTAATTCGACCTTGCCTGCATTGTTCGGAGAGGGAAACCTCGTGTAGGAAATTTTACCACGTTCAGTAAATCTTGTGAATGACAGGATTTATTGGTATTGCGGTCTCTTGCATTATAATCGAATGTAATTGTCGGTCGATGATTGACACGCTATGACAATGAAATTTGTCGCTATAATTTGTTGCAATTAGAGGTATGATTAAGAATTTATTTTTCATTCAAAATAATCCATTTTTTCTCCATATAAAGTGAATAAAAATTCTAATTCACTTTATAAACGAATGACTAAAACTTGCAGCTTGGTAACTGCTTCATTTGAACCATCAATAACCGGTAAAAAATTAACATAGAGACAAATGTTTTGGCAGAGAGATATCAAATAGAAGCAAATAGTTACCTTCACTTGAGTTTGCTACTCATCTATTAAGTTTTCAATTTGGAAAATTTTAACAAATAGTCAAGAGCATACAAAGAGTTTTGTCCAATCCTAGTAATGTCGGAATTGCATAATATAAATAATTCTCTGTATAAATAAAATGGGAGTATTTCACGGCAAAATTTTCTTGATCATGGACTTGAAAGAGGGTCATTCCTACCTAAATATTGTAGCTAAATGATTACACGAATTAGAACATCAATTCCTATTATCAGGGTGTGAGCGATGTGGTATGATGACCGCTAGAAGTGAATGCAAAAGACTTGTGAACTACACAAACGAGGCGACCTATTTTCCCGTGTGTCAGAATGCATAGAACTTGATCGCGATCGTAGTTCTGTACAACACGCCTTCGTAATTATATGTTAAAGTTAAGTTGCGTGACAAATTCGAGTAATTAACGTACTCTTCTACATACACGTATAATTTATGTTATGTCTCTTTGCTCATTTTTTCCGCTCAAAAATAAACAAGAAACGAAAAAGAGGGGACGTGTCTGAATTGGAATTAACATCTATATTGTATTTGTTATGGCCTCGCATAAAAACTGAGTCGAACAGGTTTACCTTCGTGTTTGAGTTAGTACTTAATAAAAACGAGGCGCGGATCGCAGATTGCAACGAAGATAAATGCCTTCTTCAGCCATGAACTGCGCCAAAACAAATTTCAGTAATGTGAGTGCAATCAATGCCTCCTCAAGCATACAATCATTAAGTGTTTTATGAGACGGACGAAGCGAATGTGACGCCTATTTTGTAACAGGGTTTGTTCGCACATGAGGGATTAACTTCGACACCAACGACCAGGCTGAGATCATTATCGTCTCAGTAAGAGAACAGAGTGCGTGTATGGCTGTGTGTTCAGTTGCGAAGGGAGTACTTGGGTACAAGGTAGGACCTACCCAATGTTTATTTTGGGAGACCAAGAAGTAAAAAAGACTGCACACACCCAAGCGCATTACATCATCACCAATACTGCCAGGACGATTGCTTATGGCTCATCAACGCAAGTGCTGTCCCAGTGATGCATCCGAAAGCTTCGATTTAATTGGCTCGTACATTTTTTATGAAGTGAAGGCAACATCTTGCAAATGATAATTTTTCTTATACCTTTTCAATTAAGTAGATTTCTTTCGTTATCTAAGTATAGTATCTGCAGGAATTTAGTAATCTTGTACCCCTAATATATGTGGAAACCAATTATTTTTCATCCTTCATTTGAAAATTTTCCAGTCTTCGTTATGAAATTCACCTATCTTAATCTTTGTATACAGAAATTGATATTTTACGTTCAAGACAACGGCCATATCTTTCCTTTTCATGTAAATTTTTGACACAATTCACTGTTTTCAACAGTGAAGATGAGTCGGCGCATCTGAATAACAGAGTTCTCAATTTTTCAGTATTGTGGAACCTAAGGACTTTTAAAATGATGAAGTTGAACACTACCCTGCCTCCCCATGTGACGGAGGTGGTGTGGTAGAGGTGGGTCACGTGGCAACCGCATAACAGCGCTGTGAGCTACGCATGCACCCGACAGGGAGGTGCTGTTTAGCGCTGATCATCCCTGGAGGTCAGGAGTAAGACTTGAGCTCCTTACTGTTGTGACGTCAGCATACCTGGTGTTCCCTGAGTGTGAACTGGGAGGTTTACTTTCGTGTTTTTTTGAGGCGGAATGAAAAACAAGACACGATGTGAGGCTAGCGTTTCCTCAATGACACTAATTTGAGCGTCACCGCAACATGGTTTACCTTCGTATATATTTTATCTTTAAACTACTGTTTCATTGATTCGCGTTCGTAAGACAGCATTACAGCATAATTACAAGCAGCCTTTTTTTAAAAGGCCTTTTTTCCCGGGCAATTTTGAATGGCAGCTTAAATTTTTACATCTTATTCTTAACGTCACACTGCTCTCAGTTTCTCATTATCTTGCCTCATTTGTCAGGAAAAGACAGTTGCATTTATGTTATGGTTAATTTATAATAGCGTAAAGATTTCAAATACATTGTGCATTTTAATTTTACCTTACCCGATGCCAGAAAACTCGCCGAGCTTCCAATCTGAAGTCAACACATGAGCATCAGTCGGAAGCCTGCTAGTTGCAGACGGCGCTACTACTGGGTTTGTCCGTCTTGCAGGTTTCTGAGCCGGAGAAAAAGTTTCCGGGTTACTGATAATTTTTTTATGCCGGCGTTACTCCGAGGATAAATTTAGAGCAAAGCAGGGAGAGGAGAGTCCGGCGAAAACTGAGGCAAAAAAGGATCATGATCATAAGTGGACCTTCGTTCGGAAATTGTTCTCGACATGAAGTTCTGTTGAGGCTCTCGCTTCGTGGAGTTTTAACTTTCTGAAATAGTTTTCAAAAGTCGTGTCTGTTCGGAAGAAGTACACGAGAAGAGACAATTTCACGCTGATAAATGGGATGTTTATCTGGAGTAGAAAACAGTCTCCATTCATTCAGTTCCATGATTTCGAAAGTGATTCAACTAGGGAACTTGATGTAAAAATCTGAAAAACTTTTCCCTAAACAGTCTTTTGAAAACCTTAAAATAATATTACGATTTTCAATTGAGAATGACGACCGACCACGAAAGCGGAGAAGACTAGTATTTTCCAGCAGAAAAATTTACGAGTTTGTTGAAACTCAGAAAGTATTTTACTGATCCTCAGAAAGGTGCTGAGTTACAATGAATGCTGGACTACAAGTATGTACAAGAACATTTCCGAACAACGGTATATGAAGGTAAAATAAGCGACGCCAGTTACGTAAATTCAGTTTTGGGGTTTTGGTTCATTTAACTTTCCAGATTCTGTTAGTTTTCTCAAGAAAAGGTCACACACAGTGACCGTTCCAGATAGTTGTATAATTTAACTCAGGTATCGTCGGGAAACTTGATGTACTTGTCTGAGACCTTGGGGCGAAATGACAGCTAGAGACCTATTCAAGCAAATAACGTGTTTCACAGGCTCGATTTTGTTTCTTTATAAGAATAACATTTTAAACAGATCGTTTATTTATCATTACTGCCCGTTGAGTTAGAATTTCAATTGATATGTTATTAAAGGTTAATAGTAACGGGTGATTTTTAAATATGGGGCCTACAAGAATACTCAATAACTTCTATATTAATGAATGGATTAAAAAAACACAAAGCATTCATGAAATCCTGAAATTAACTAGTTTTACTATGATCGACACGATTATCAGCACGTTTACGCAGGCTGTTCATTACTGCACTGGTGACATCAGATCCAATTCACTGGATTTCTTTCTCGATGGATACCTTGAGCTGGTGTAGATTTGTTGATTTTCACGGTAAAGAGTTCCTTCAAGGTATCCCCAAAGATTAAAATCCTTCCTTGGTTGGAGTAGGCAGTTGTAACATAGATGAGTTGTTTTTTGTTCAGCTTGTCATTTCTGCGGTAACTCTAAAATCTTATGCATTTTTTGAATGAAAGAGGCTTGTATGCCAGATTGTATATCTTTGTTCTAGGTGTGTATTTTTCAGGATTTCATAAATACTTTGTTTTTTAAGCCTCATTCAATAAACTAGGAGTTATTAAATGTTTTTTACTCCCATATTTAAAAATAACCCTGAATAATGCATTTAAGCGAAATAATAAATATTCTGATATTTTAATTCGCAGAACGCATGAAGATGGAATTGAAAGGCGTTAGTTAATTATTTTAACATTCATAGCTTCATAAGCAAAATTAGCCATTGTATCACTCATTTTGTACTGCAAAACCATTCAAGAAATAACATTCGAAAAAATTCCCTATCAACGAGATGATAGAAAAAAATTGTATTATTATTTATTATATTTTGTGAACTTTACACACGGGTAGTGCAAAAGTCCGAATTGAAGTTACTATTTTCTGGCATTCTATTCACTATCACATTTTATTTCAAATTTACCTGATAGGTCAACCCCTAAACAAATGATACGGCTATCAATCGTACTCGATCCTAATCTCGGTGATAAATATTGGAGATCAATATTAAAAAGGCTATTCTGCTATTCTTGTAAATAATCCTTTCCCCACCAATCACGCCGCTTCTAACTGCGGCAATCTATAATCCAGATGAGCATCTGAGCGATGAATCTTTCTAATCTATTCTATCAGGCAGTGCAGAAATGTTCGACGCAACCGGAGACGCGGTAGGCATGCACTCCCTCCTCCCCGCCTTGCAGCAGAGTTTATGCATGTACTGACGGTGCAGGGAACAGGTTGGAAGACAATACTGGAGCTGAGGAGGGAGGGCGCAGCGGGGGGTGCGGCCCTGACTGGTCGGGCAGCTTCGCGAGACAGAGCAGGGACAGGAGTGCCCTCAGGCCTGTCTGCGTGGCGATGCTGCTGCTGGTGGTGGCGGTTTGTGGTACTGATGGTGATATGATGATGCTGGTGGTGGTAATGGTACCATGGTAAGGGTGGTGATGTGATGATATTCGGTGGTGATAGTAGTTGGAGATGTGATGATACTCTGTGGTGATGGTTGTATGGTAGTGGTGGTGTTATTATACTGGAGGGTGACAATAGGCTTGATGAGATGATGCATGGTAGTTTGGTGGCTGGTCCATTGATGTGGTAGTGATTGTAGAGCAGGTGATGCAATGCGACTGAGTGGTGACAGTGACGCGATGTTACTGAGTGGTGACGCTAAGGTGATGCGATGTTACCGACAGTAACGGTTCGGATGGCAAAGCAACAATCCTGAGCGTTGGTGATTTTAATTGGTTAAATTTCAAACATATTTACAAGAATTTAAATCGAAAACACTCATGCCATAGTGTTGAATGCTGGATTTAGTGAAAGATGTTTGGAACATTTAATTTATCTTCGTACTGGTATGATAAATTTGAATTTGTGGTGCACGTTGGGCTGAGTGTTGAATATTGGAACGAATAATGCAGGCTGAAATGCAGCTGGTCCCACAAAAAAACGATTGTTAAAATACGTGTTTTCTGGATGTGACAGAGTGGGTACGGGTCAGCTTCTGAAATTTTTAAGAAATGAACAGGGACAAGTTGCGGCGAATGTCCGACCTATTGCGTTGTGGGTTCATTTCTTATTTCCACCCCATTGTTCTATGACGATCAATAGCCGAGACGCGTGAATTTAAGCTTACGCTGCGGGTGAAAGTCTCAACCGGCTTTTGTGCAACACATAAACAACGAAGAGTTCGTGGGTTAAGTTATAGCTTGGCAATTGGGGAAATATCTTCTAGGGTAACGTCAGTGGGGACACCGGAGGCCAGCCGAGTGTCCGTGAGGCCAAAGCGAGGTGCTAGAATAACTTCATTAATCAGTGCCTATCTCATCAGATGGTAATTTGCAGTCTCTTGAGGTGAGAGCGTACATGTGATGGACGCGTGATGGGATCACGTGTTAGAGTTGGACGGAAATTCCCAAATCAAAGTGGACATGACAGGGAAGCAAATTTTATAATTTGAAAAGATCGCTGAGTAACGAGGACAAGGATTTGCACCTTCTCCGGTGCGCTTCTCGATATCCCATGGCAGTTTACAAGCATCCGCAAATTCTGATTGCATTTGTAGAGTTAAATTAAGACGCTATCGAATTACAAGTATTTATGTCTAGATATTACTCTTTGTAATGGAGGAGCTCATCAGAGTTAATCGTTCGAATAAAATTAAAGGATGTGAGTAGCATTATTTATCGAAATAAATTTGCCAAGTGCATAAGCAGTACAATATACGAAAAAAGGTTTGCAGTTAGTAAGTCATACGGAATTACTTGAAACAGATAATAAATAACCTTAAGGACTGTCCTACAGAGCAGTGGGCTAAAAGGTATTCAGTCGGTAAGGCATACGGAATTACTTACAGCAAATAATAACTTTAAGGACTGTCGTACAGAGCAGTGGGGTAAAAGATAATCAGTTGGTAAAACATACGGAATTACTTAAGACAAATATTGAACTTAAGTGCGGTCGTACAAAGCAGTGGGCTACAGAACACAACAGTGCGATGCAGACAACACGAGACCAAATGTGTCCCTAGAGCTCAGCCTGAGGTGGGACCCTGGATCACACCTCACTGACGTCACGAGTGCGTGTTCAGGCACGTGTCTGGTACATCATGGGAACTGATCTTTAAGTTTAAACAGTTTAAACAAATTATTTACCACAAGCGATACAGAAGTAGATTGTTCCTTAGAGTCTAGTACAATCGTCAAATTTGAGTGTAGCTACCTGTGGGCCCGAATAAGTTCAGTGACTTCTAGGGCATCCTACCATCAACGCTATTCTAAGGTGTACAATTATGCTAAACACGTTGACCGTGATTAGTTAAACTGAAGTTCAATATTCAAACCAAATCAAAGTCAATTGTAATATGCCGTCTTGAATATAGCAAACATTAAGTGGATCGTGTCTTAATTTAGCTTTGATGATGCATTAATGAAAATTGAGTTTATGACTACTGGTCGGCCAGCACCATAATGAAAATCTCCTCCGTGTATACCGGGAGCTCACGCCGCCGTCAAAGTGTTAATGAACTGAAATCCTATCAAAATTTTCATCGCTACAGCTTCCTACAATAATTATTTAACTCTCAAAATAGGTCCATACCCACAGCGAAGTCGTATTGCGCTCCCTGCACTGCAACTGTACCCTAATTAACGCTTTCCCGAGCGCTTACCAGCGAGAAAAATAAAGAAAAAAGCTAAAAGCTGATGTCAGTTCACGTGCAACAGTAGTGGTTGGAAGTCATACGCTTAGGAATAGCACGTGAATGTTGATGAAGCCTGCATTATAATTTGTATGAACGTGAAATAAAAATAAAATTTGGGTTTTGGGGTATGTATAACTTCACAACCAAACAGTTAGTGACGAAATTATTCCGGTAAAATTTAAAGTTTTAACTTCTGTTTCATAACTTGATGCTCATTTGGAGCAATGCTTCCGTGTTGCATCAAGGGTACAAAAGAAAGAATAAAAGATCATTTGTGATGAGAAAATATCAAATTCATTACCACAACAAGGTAATTATGCAAAAGACGATCTTTCATAATCATCCGTTCAACATTAAATGGAATCAATATCGAAGACCAAAACAATGTCGTCTATTCATACAACTTTGGGTAATAATTTTTGAATGAGATTTTAATGAGTCTATAAAAGCATATTCCTATATTCTTCTTTCGTTACACGTTCTAATACCTAAAGGCATTTGGAGGCTGATGATTTATCCAAACTTCTATTGTGGTCATAGATGGTCAAAGTGTCGTTATTGAGAACCCATCGAAGGTCATCACAGAGCTGCAATTTCCCTTTTCTAAGCCGCTTAACCATTGACCTGGACTTAAATTTATTGAAATTTGAAGTAATTGTCTCAGAAAAAAGTATATGTATAAATTTTCTAATGATGCTTTTACGATTTCATCGAACATCTTGATGCAGTCTCCTCACCCATATAATTATTTCTCTCATTTCCACAAATTTTCTGGTTCACCATGAAATAAAACAAACTCTTTCATATCTAACTCTTAGCACTGTGCTCATTTTGGATTGCATTTCTTGCTCTAAGCCCTTGCACTAAATCCTAAGCCCACACCTTGCATTTCTTGCACTAAATCTTCTTAACATCGCGATGTCCTAAAACGAGTATTAAAAATAGTAGTAGTATAGTAATTTTCGTTTCATCAATCCGTGGCACTCACTCCCAAAAGCAATTTTCTTTGTAATTTCTAGCCTGCTATATGGCCAACGAATAGGCATTCACAGTTCTCGATTTCCATTAATTAATTCCTATTATAACTTTGATTGTATGAGTGCTGATTGCTAAGCATGTGTAAATAATTAGAGATTCCCATCAACAAAACTTGAGGATTAAAATTGGCGAGCATCACTGTTTTCGAGTAGTTCACGGTGTTAGTATTGGCTTCTAATGAAGTGTTTTGAAATGATGCGCTTGCTGCATCCAAACTTGCGGCAGCCAATATTCCTCTGCCTCAAATAAGCGTTGTACCACTTTTTCTTTCTTATTATACCATTGACCGGAAAATGTCAGTGTTGATACTTTGCGCATAATTTGGTGCTTTTTGCTAAACTTTGATAAAGATTAAAATAAATTCTGGTCTTAAAATGCTTCACACGTAGAGTTAAAAATATTACTACGTGTAAATTAATAAAGACGGTAATTTAATTCGAACAAAAATTCTACAAAAATGAAAATAAATTCTATAAAATTGGATGAACATATGTTTTTATTGCTAACACATTTATCCGAAACAACAAAATGGAAACATCTTAATGACAGCGGTCTTCAAATGAAAGTTGGCGGGAAGACATCGAAATTCCTTCACAGTATTCTACTCAGTCGCTCCGCTTATCCAGCCACTAACGACAAGAATACATAACAACACAATTAATTACTAACCGGTGCCAATAAAGACACATTCTCATTCGGTTTTGCAGACCAGTTTACCCACTCATGCCTCACTGCCCGATAAACAAGAGGCCTCAGATCCAGGCAAGTGAGCACTGGAGCTACTCCGTCCAGACAGGTGGGGGAGCTCGCTCCTATACGTCGGTCGGTTGGACTCGATAAGCAACCAGTTTCGTACTTACGATAAATGATAAAAAAAGTCGTCATTCATCGGCAGGCGTTCTTTGGAAGTGGCGACTTATTCCCGGATTTGCTTCTCGTACTAGCGACAATCCCTTTGGTCACATCGAAGGATCAGCTGAACATAATGGCCTGAATTTACATATGAAAATTAAAAGAGCTCTAAAGAGTATTTGTTGTGAAGCTGTTCTAAGTTGATGCGTAAATGAATTATTCATGACGTTTATCGCCCGCGCCCAGTCTGGGCACCTGAGCCATTAACGATAGCAAGCTCACCATAATGATATTGTGAGCATTGGCACAAGTTAGCAAAATATGTTGTTAAATGTTATAAGAAATTGTCTGCAGGAATGAGCTATAGACCGAAGGGAGCTATTTAGATAAATGTACTAAATGAACAACTCTCCTGAGCTGCACATCAAATATACATTTCGCTTCGTAAAAAATCGCTTACTACTCATTTTGGCCCATTCGCTAATTATTGTTTTGCAGAGATAACACAAATTTACCTATATAATTTTCTTTTGAATTCTATTCAAGTTTATTCCTTGAAGTGGCTTATGCATCATTTGCCGGCATATATTTTTGTGCCTAAATTTGTTGTCATTCTGCCCCGGCTGTAAGCAGTTACGAGTAAATCCTACTGATAAAATTAAGCTGCAATATTCTGAGCATGTCTTGGGGACCAATAACTCCATCGTGCACACGAGCATTGCCGCAGCTCATGAAAAGAAAGCAAATATATCTCGGATAATTCTTTTCTGGCAATCACCAGTTTCATTGAGTTCAATAATTACGATGTAAATTTTTCTTCGAACAAATAAGTTAATCAATGATTAAGGTAGCTATAGAAACATGTCGAAGGAACGCAGGTGGCAGACTCTTCCGGTTGTTTTTGAGGGATTCAAAATAAGACATGAATAGTTTTGCAGTAGACCCTGCAAATGTTACGGACTGCGTGCACACATATACTTTGTTTGTGATTAAACAAGGCTGGCTAATCAGCGCACGTGTGTTGCGTCGACTTAATTCAAGGACAAGGATCGAATGCTGCAGCATACAACCATCGGTGATTTAGGGACGAGACACAGCATAAAGCACACGTCTAAATAAGTACCTGGAGATGGTATCAAGTCCATTTGACTGAGTATTTGAAGATTTACCGGAGGATTTGACGCGATCTCATGTTCACTAGTACAGTTTCAGCAGTAAGGATGTTAGTGAGCATTTTTTCAAATGTTCCCATATTGACGACTATTAAATCAAATTTGCAAATGAGTTCACATCGTTTGCATTACGTAATCCAGTTTATTTTCGCGTTTTCAATTCTGAATAAACATGTAGAAAATGTAGGCAGTATTATCCAGTGATTCTCCTCGTTGAGAAAAGGGAGAACTCAGCCACAATTCCCCACTCTACCCAGGTGTCGGAAATGGGTACCCGCTTGACCGGGAGTAACCGTCTGTGCGTCCTGGTGTTAGTAATAAGACATTTGAAAAACCAATGTTCAAGAAGATATGTATCAAGCTTGATTGAAAAAACATCCTTATTCTTTATGAAACTGTAGTGATTTTTTGTTTCAAATTTTGTAGTCACAATGCAATGTCATCGATCCAGAATTCGTATGGAAAATGTGCAAATACTATCAGTGCTGACGAACGGTAGTTTCCAAAAAGTGATATACTGCGCAGAGTTCTGATTATTTTCACGCCAGACATGTTACAACCCTCATAGGAAATCATGAATGATTTGGAAATTTTGGGAAAAAATTGCATAATGACGAAAGCGAAAAACATGTGAAATACAGTGGGACGAAAATAAGCGCACTAAAAATATGCGCTACTAGCTTACGACATTTTCATAGCAAAACATCGATTGAAGAACGAGCATATTTAGCAAAATTTAGTTAGCATAGGCCTGCAATTGATGCACGTAGATTTTGATAAGTTAGAACCCAGAGGATTGTCTCTGGATTATCCTAGTTTTACTACAATTAAGCTTCCATCGTAAAGCTCCCATCATGGCTTGGCATCTTTATTATGCCCCTTGCTACAGCCCCGCCGGTGCGGGAACACGGCAGTTTCTGCGTCCTTATATCAGTTTACAGCATTGCTGCAGGTTGCCGCGCCAAATACGTGTGAGGTTAACGTGTCTCCTAGAGTCAGCTTACAAAGCAAGTTTGCTTTGATCGAGGACGTCAAGTTACGGATAGCAGCCAATTCGAGCACGGACTTACAAGCTCGCTGGGCAAAACTAGCTCACCATGTAAAGACAGTTTTCAGAGATAACTCACCTTAAAATCTTACTGCGTGATTCACGTTTGTAAGATTTATTTTGAAGTTTATGTAATCGTAGGAAGACTCTGGGTTGAATCTTTATAGATTCCTAACCAATGAATGTACTGTAACTGGAGTTTTCTCGTATTTGACACTTCATGTGTTCCTATTTTATAATATTTAGATTCCGTCTTTCCCGTGCACGAAATAAACTTGCTCTAACTGATTCAAGAGCAGGTGATCTTTTGAAGCGTGAAGTCTCTAAGAAGGCATAATATGAGGCGTGCACATTCAGCTGTACGCTGTCAGAACTTATATCATCGAGTTTAGTGAGAGAAGGAGTGCAGGCTCCAGTAATGGTGCTGTGATGTGCGACAGGCCGGGTTGCCCAGCTGTCACACTCGGGCCTGCCTCAAGGACAGGTGGTGCTGGTGTTGTGTGTGCGGTGGGCAGGGGTGGCGAGGGAGCTGCAGACACGACCCGCCCTGCGTGGATCTGCGTCAGACAGCGTGGAGACTGTGCTTATGGCGGCACTCTAGAGCGTACTTTGTACTGTAGTGGGACTCTAGAGCACATTGTGCTTATGGCGGCACTCTAGAGCGTACTCTTCACTCTGGCGGGTCTCCAGAGTGCACTCTATACTCTGGCGGGATTCTAGAGAGCACTCTGTACTCTGACGGGTCTCCAAAGCGCACTCTGTATTTTGACGGGTCTCCAGAGCGCATTCTGTACTCTGACGGGTCTCCAGAGCGCACTCTGTATTCTGACGAGTCTCCAGAGCGCACTCTGTACTCTGACGGGTCTTCAGAGCGCACTCTGTACTCTGACGGGTCTCCAGAGCGCACTCTGTACTCTGATGGGTCTCCAGAGCGCACTCTGTACTCTGACGGGACTCAAGAGTTGTACTCTGACGGGACTCAAGAGCGCACTCTGTACTCTGACGGTACTCTCAAGAGCGCACCCTGTACCCTGACGTTACTCAAGAGCTCACTCTGTTTTCTAGAATGACTCCGACTCAAATCAGCCATATCTCGACCCTTGCCCCAATATTCAAACAAAACCTGCTGAATCAACGTAAACAAAACCGACTCACAAGTAGTTGTTGGGGCAGCAGGTTTGAAACAATTCACATCGCCCTAGCCGAAAGCTAACAGTTGTACTTTTTGAACCTACTTAGCTAGGTGCAATTCGATGGAAATTTTATTCTATAACAGCCAAACTGCACGAGCGTGGATTAGTCCGTTTAGGAAAACTTACGCTGCCAACTGTGCCGCTATGAAGGTGTAATTTGTCTGAAATCAGGTGCCAGGCTTGCTGAGAAACTTGGTGTTCCGAAATAGGTTTTTCATGGCCATGATGTGCCTTTAATTTATTGTAATAGTGATCGTGGAGGCAGTTAATGGATGTGGAACAACTGCACTGACTAGGTCATTCATAATTGCATTGTTATTAATTGACTATTTCTTACTTTGAAGAGGGAAATCTATATTTCAAGGATGACACTGTCAAAATTGTAAAAATGCAACTCTTTGTCTATGAGCTACATGTTGGTTTCATTTGTGTATTACATACAAGGAAATTTCTAGTGATGTAGAGTTAGTAATAAACAGCACATGCATCAGCTCGTACTATTAATATTGCATCTTTGTATATCGTCAGTTGCAACGCACCCAGTGTCAGTGTATCATGCGCACCACGTACCTAGTGTCAGTGTATCGTGCGCACCACGAACCCAGTGTCAGCACATCGTGCGCACCATGTACCCAGTGTCAGCGTATCGTGCGCACCACGTACCCAGTGTCAGCGTATCGTGCGCACCACTTACCCAGTGTCAGTGTATCGTGCGCACCTCGTACCCAGTGTCAGCGTCTAGTATGTCGCCCACGAGAGGCTCGCCTCAGTTCGCGCTAACTCCTGACAGGCTGATGTCTGTGAGACAGGTTTGCTGATAACAGTGAAGTGAGTTTAATAAAAACAATGCCTCAACAATAACTGACTGATGGCTTTATCTCCGCGCAACATCATTCACTCGCGACACTTCAATCGAGACACGCATCTCTTCTCTGATCAGAGATTCTTAATGCCCCTCGACTTTAATCGCCGGTTAAATGTAGAGTAATTATTTCAACGTTTCTCTCTTGATTATTATATTTATATGGTTAACTTTGATAAGACTTGAAGATTCGATGATTCACCGGATAACCTCTCTCAGCGCACTGCCTTGGAACGTAATGGTTTTTAAAACCAAATTACAAGTCTTTTTTAAGGTATTTTGTGACAGGCGTCAGCGTCATTTTTGAAGCTTGATTCAATACTAGACCCACGTGATCATTTAGACTGTCGACCTTATCCACAATACAGTTCGTGAAAAATTTGAATAGTCTCTGATGTAGATAAAGAAGTTTAATTTTGTACTAGGTTGTTAAGAAAGCATGGCGCTGAATTTTGCCCAAAGATTTCACTGAAAGTAGAGCATGGAAGGGGACAACCAAGCATGCTGCATGGAAACAAACAAGATTGTCACAATTTTATAAGCGTCTTAGACCAGCTTGCCCAGGTTGTTTCAAAAATTAAATTTCTTACCTGAAAATTAACTAATGATTACACTTTTTGAAAGCAGAGTGTGGACCATGATAATGAAGTAGGCGTGCAAACAAACAAGGTTATCAGAGTTTTAGAAGAACATAGATGCAAACTCGACTCTCAGTCTTCCATTAGGTGAGGCTTATCGGGGGGGGGGGGGAATATTGTTAACTAAGTGAATATTTGTAAAAGATCTTATTTCACAAAACAGTTTGTGCAAATTTTAAATTTTGCTCTATGTCAATATTGAAAGTAGAGAGCGGACTGTGACAAGCAAGCTACCCAACAAGAAGAACAGAGTTTCATAGGATAAGATGGTGGTCAGGAGTAGCTTCGACCAAATGCTCTAACATGCTTCGTGCTGAAGGAAGAATAAGCAGAAGCGTATAAACAATGAACTGGTGATTTCTCATAGTAAAAACCCTATAGAAAAAATTGGCTGAGTTTCACTTGTCATCAGTGGATTCATCACTATTATATTAGCACATCACAAATTCAGTCCTTGACAGCTCGAAAATAAACAAGTCTCACTCCCGGACCTCGCTGCTGAGCATAGAGCAAAAGACACAACGTTCAAGTTGCATTCATTCAATAAACAAGTCTCACTCCCGGACCTCGCTGCTGAGCATAGAGCAAAAGACACAACGTTCAAGTTGCATTCATTCATTTACGAGTATTGCCAGAGCCTCCGCCCTCATCCGTGCTGTACTCGAGCAAGCAAGCGAGTCTCCCATTCAAACTCGTGTTTTTTGCCTGTCCTCAACACCTGACGCGTCCACGCCCCGTGACTCAGCCTTCGATTTACCGCCCGCCCGTATCCTGCCTACGCGCGGGTGCTGCAAAAACTGCGACATGTCTCATCTGAAGCTTGTATTCTCCAGTAAAGGGTGAGCCTTTAGTCTGAACCGCTTGTGCTGAGGTGAGAGAGACAGACTTTAACCTGGATCACTTATGTTCTTGTGATGCCTGAGCCTTCAGTGTGGACCGCAAACTGTATCTTCTTGTAAAGTGTGAGCCTTTAGTTGGGCCATTAAGGTTCAGGTAAATGTTAGCGTCTAGTTTAAACTACTTCCGTTCACACAGTGTTTAAGCCAATAGTAACGCTTAGTTTTACTTCAGCATTTAAAATAGATATGCATTAGAAACAGATATTCGTTCGACACCTGTAACATAACGACTAATTAACCCGTACCGTAAAAAAAGCCATCATTTTCAAGTTTCAATTATGCTTCAATAACATGATATTTAGTTCAAATCTGATTCAGTGCAGATCAATAAGTTCAATATTCATCTCAAATTACAATTATTTTTAGTTTTTAACATTACGAGGAAAAAATACCAATTACACCAAGCCTTCATTTTATTTCCGTTAAGAATTCGTAAAAATTCTATTTGCGACAACAGACGGATCACACACAGAATGGAAATCCCCTCTGTGGCGACCCTCATGTCATCACAATGTGTTCAACGCAGAGTGTGCCACTCGGACAAGCGTGTAGCACCTCCAGTGAGATGGAGAGGTTACCTCATATCTCATGTGACAGTACTTAGATTGCAGTACATGAAGAGTTGCACGACGATTTAATTCGTTATGGTAATGTCGTTATTTTTAAGTGACGCTTATGTTTATTTATAATCTTGAATTCGACATGAAAAAACAGAGGAATACGAGTAACGTGTAAGACAAACCTCACGTCCGAGTGGTCTACTGTCAGTGAGAGTGGGATAGTTGAATAGAGGGATGTTTAGCCGCAATGCGAACATTTTAAATACAGCCAAGTACACTCCCTGTGGTGAACATAAAATGTTTTGAAAATAGTAGCACCAGAAATGCAATTTAACACGATGAGGGACGCGAAAGAAGAAATTAAAATTTGCATCCCATGTTTAACAGCTCATTTGAAAGAAGTTTTGCACATACTAACGAATATAACCTGCAGAATGAATGAAAACATAGAAAAAGGACTTCCTTAAAATTCAAAATATTTATGCAATACAAGACATCCAGCTCTGCAAAGCTAACGATAAACGCATTTTTTGTTCATATATGAATATACCATGACAACAATACTGGAATTAACTTCACTACTGATAAACGTGATCAACAACCGTAAGAAATTAGTATGTGGAAACAATTTGGTCAGACAGGAATGAGACGCTGCATGGTGCCCAGTAAGTCATGGTTAGATGAGTGCAGTGAAGCAAAGAGCAGCTCTCCGCTGACGCTGTGCTGTGTTGGTGCGCTGAAGTTACGAGGGAACGTTAGTAGAGTTGGGAACTACAAGAGGATACTTTTTGTTAAAGTAACAAAACGAAAAAAATTACTCTTCTTGTGATACTCGCTAAAATTTCAGAATAAATCCTGTCACGGGGATAATTCAGATACCTTTGTTGTGAGAGCGAAACAGAATATGTATTTTTTAGTTTTTAACTTCAGCCATCCATGCAATTGTGTCCTGAAATGACGGAAAATTGTTTAATGCATTCTTGTTCTTCTTTTTATTTTCGTATTCATAAATTCCTTTCTTGCATCACTTACATTGAGGAAGAATGAATTATTTCATATTCTTTGTGAAGAATATGTCATTTCTGTGCTGCACAGCACTAAAGTTTGCTACAACAGGCACAGTAGTCACTCGATGTTCTTCAAGTCACTGTAGGATCGCCATCAACAAACACTACAAAGTACTTGGCATACATCCACATTTAATTTTCACGAACACGATTGAACTTTGATTAAATTATAATTTACGGACCATCTCAGTTCCCGTATTTTAAACAGTAGCATTTTCACAAAAAGCCCAACAAAAATTAATAAAGCACTTTAACACTGTGCGTCAAGAGCGCATTTGTCACAATAACTTCTCTGTTATCTTCTCCTCCTTGTTTGCCAAGTTCCATACTTGAATAAACATCTTAAGCTTTCTGCCACGAGGAATCAGTAGGAGATGTTATCGATTGCTCAATTTTATGACTTTGTTGCTTTATGGCGTTGTTCAAACTTCCCAGCAACATAGTCCAGCGTACTGTTTATTATGGTAAATACACACAACAGCACTCACTTGATAGGAAACAATTGATCGCAGACGTCACGAGTTCCTATTCAATAGCATCTAGTTGACTTGCTGGGTAAACTTGCGCAACCACACACCGTATTTCACCAAGCTTTTTAAATATTTGCACACATTATAATGACTCTCAGAAGAAGTTGTCTCTACATTTCTTGTCCATCTAGCCGTCATAAATCAACTGATAATCTGATTATTTAGCACTCTCTTAAAGGTATTTCTTTTCGAAAGTAATTAATTTCTTTAGCCGGACTCCTTTTCAAATTAATTATTAGATGAACAGCGCAGTTCTAAATATCTGAAGTTTTGTAAGCTGCTCAAAATTCCATGAGCTCCACCAATCTACACGGCTTTTATTATCATTATTATCATTTTCCACCACATTAGGGAAAGCAATTTGAAAATTCAGCCTCAACATCTTGGTGAAATGTCACAGGGACGCAAGCATCTTAAAACAACGGTCGCAGGAAAATTGAACCCTTGATTTTTGTTTTTTCCCTAACTAATTCTTATGTTATAGAGAGCTTCATTTCAATACCAGGTATTTGAATTTTTAACCATTCCTAGCCTAATAATTCATCCTCTTTCTCTTACATAACTCATTCCTCTTCTCTTATAACTCATCCCCCATAATCCCCTTCATCCCCAAACTCACCCTTCACCTTCTACTTCATAGCTTCTTCCCAATCCCGCAACCCAGCCCCGAAGAAGGACCAAACTCCTCCAAGCCTCCAGTCTGCCCCACAGTACCAAATCAGCACTCGGCATCAACTCAACTTCAACTCTAATACCGCTCAAACGCTCACTGATCTTGAGGAAGCGAGTGAGGATGTGTGAAATCAGGTACGGATTTTGGGGCTTCGACTGGAAGTGTCAAATGTTGCCTCGAAGTTAGTGATTACACGATGTAAAAAACGGTGCTTATTTCATTAATCATTTTAAAGAAACATTTATAACGGCAGAAATAATTTCAATATTTAAATGACATTCATAATGATACAACTAATATAGTCAATACAATCAGGTAAAATCTATGAACAGAAAAGACTGCATTTCAACGGTGCACTTAGTTACAGCAATTGGAAAACTTTTCCAGGTTTTCCTAGCTCGTAGCACTCCTTATTTTCATCAAACGTTAATGAGTAACGTTGTGCTAAGGTAATTAAAAAAATGAAGCTTACGGACGAACGAAAACCACATACTCAGTGTTTGAAGTGCATCAGGCAAAAACATTAACATCATATGTGAGCTTTTCAGTTTGATGATTTCAAATGAGAACCAACAAGATAATTAATTATTTACCCGCAAGAAGACAATTGAATATGTATACTGCACAATTTATGCTTCGTTACGTAGCCCTGTAAAATTGGAATATTTTGTAAGGTCCTACTCTTCATTACTAAATCATTTCAGAAATTCTACGTCACCGAAAACATCACATCTCAAATGTATTTGGACTGGATGGAGGGGCACACTCGGACGTGAGCTAGAAGCTCATTTGGTCATTTCCGAGGCCTCTCACAAAAATATCTTCATTGATTGCCATCGAGAAATGCAACTTCACGCTTAACCGAGAACCGACTTCACCTTTGTTTAGAAAGACCCGCGATACAGACCGACAATCACGCATTTTACGATATATTGTCAGTAAAAATTACAGACACTTATAAAAACCAAGTATGTGGTGTGAATATTTGGCGCAATTCAGTACTCGAAAGATTTGTTTGAGGTAAACGAAGCATTTCAAGCATCACTCATTTCAGGGACAGTGAGTGTTATCATACTGCAGTACGATAAGCGCAAGAGTTTGCAGCTAAAAATAAGCGGAACGCAAAAACTGCTAAAAAAATAAGAGCATGGTACACGCTAGTGCTCAGCCCACGCCGCACGTCGATAATGAAGTCCGTGTTTTTGAAGGAGGCAACCTCCAGCGTAGGCATTATTCGACAGCTAATTTTCTATGCAGAACCGATAAGGTTCAGGTATTATGCTACCAAACCGAGAGACAAAGAGTGCAGCAAGGATCGCGCATATCATTATGGCTTCCAAGAGGAGCGTCTACGTGTTTATAGAGGACCCCCTCATTATTTTAGAGCTGCGATGACATTTACAATAGGGTTCGGGGGCTGGGCGGCGTATGGAGGCGTGTGTGCAGCACGGACGGTGCCCGGACTGGCTTGGACAACTTTTGGTTGTCGGTTCGAAGTTGGCTTGAGCGCGTCAGTTGCTAGTTTATGTTCTATAGAATCTATTACACTGAAGACTGAAAACTGATTAGAGGCTGTCAATATCTTACTAATTATACTTCGTAATGAAAAAACCTTATTAGCGCCCTTCAGCCGTTGAAAAGAGCGTTTTTGCGTCAGAAGTAAGAATCAGTTATTATGTGGTGATGGATGTTTAATTCAATGATCTGCTCGACGGAGGAAGACATAATTTTTCACTGAAATTTTGCATTATAAAGTAAGATGCAACCACGATAATCATGAGGAATCACTGAAAAAATTACAGGAAAAGAACATGAGTGGGAAAAGGAAAGCTCACTCTCATTTCCGTTAGAAAAGACGATGCAGAGAGACGCAGAGAGAACATGTTAGCACAAAATAATACTTCGACTACGGCGCGGAGCAAAAGAATGTTAAAAGAAAAAAAAGTAGCGAGGATTTATTATTCTTCAGATGGAGACAATGCAAGCTAAAAAAAGTATGTATGGGAGCGTAAATCTATAGCCCCTGCCTTACGATCATCGTAAAGGTGGAGGATAACAAATGGCGCATGGGAGACGCATAAAAACTAATTATGTGAACCGAATGACACGTGTAAAAAAACCGTTGTCGTGAACAACTTTTTATTCCAGAAGAGAGAGGAGGAAAAAAGATCTCATATGCATTCAGTTTCGTTCGTCTATTTCGTATTTATGTCACAAATTTTACTTCTGCGCAGGTACTTGCGATCCCGTTGACATTCTCTACTGACCGTAGAATGATTCTGCACTGCAGCACAGACGCGTGAACACGTCCAAGTAACTCCGCATCGTCGATTCCAGTCTACTTGTAATTCAGTGCTCGTCAAACCGTCAATTCGAAGGCGGTAGAAACACTGTACTTAAGTGGACCACCCGCCGTGAATGGCGCCCTTTAACTTTCACAATTTAATTGGTGAACAAAGCCCATTTCCCTTACATTTGTAATTTGTAGCGGTCTGTGAAGCATCACCGTATCTTCATGGCACGGAGTGTGGGCTCCTTGAGGTCCATTAGGGCGCCTTAATGCAAATGACGGCCGCCTGCGCCCTAATGGCGGCCATTTACACTCTAATAAGCTTTGCTTTATGGCCAGATTTGCATCGCCTGCAAGAGCGTCCTGCAAAAATGGCACAAATAATTCCAGGAACTCAGGGCTCAGACGGGGAAGAAGATAAAAGCCTAATGTGACAAGGAATAATTTTGATTGCAAAATGCCGTGTAGTTCCTTCATGGTCCCAGTTCAGAATTTGTGACACGAGAAATAACATTATGGGCAATTATGATGCAAGAACGCGTCACGGATGCACAACGGAGGAAGACTCATTTTATCAACGCATTCAAATGCCATTCTAAACGGTTCTGATGGACGCTTTCGAATACGTGCGTGGATGATGAGACGCTAATAATTAATGTGTTCGATTTCTTGAATGACTAGATTAATTTATTGAGATTTTTCAGGCATTCGCTTGCAGAAGACTCTTCTGGCTCTCATGATTTTTACCCGGTAGAAAATTTCCTATGAATGAATGTTCAAAACATGAAAGCCATGCTCAAAGTGGAGACTGAGAGCTAATGTGTGTGTGTATGTACAAAAAACTACGTTTAAAAGCTTTTTGTGATCTGGAATTCGAGGAAAGTTTTTTACACGGACTATGAATTTTTAAAAGCTTAATAAATTCGATTCCTTGAAAATTTCCAGGCAAGTAGCGTATGGCAGATTGTGCGGCTGCCGCCCTAGGGCTCTATTGTGTAATGCAGTTGCGTGTGAATTTCCGCCTGCCTCCGCTCGTTTTTCACCTGTTGAAGCGTAGAGTGAGGGAACGGCGTAAGAGAACTGACAGGCACAAATACAACATACAACATCATACATTTCAGTATTTGACTTCGCTTACGTTTTAGGAGAACATCGCCAGGACAAACTATACGCTACCGATTGTAATTGAGAGCTATCAGAGCTCAGTTAGTTGACAACGAACGAGCTACAAACGTTACTTAATCCTCTGGTTGTACTGAGTGCAATTCCATGTGTTGCATCAAGTTGAACATCATGATCGACTTACTTCGGAACTCAAAACAGAGAAGGATTGCTCTTGCTCAACTGTGCGTGATCTCACAATATTTTCTCTCAACAATCTAGGCCAAACACCGTTAAACTATTCTTGTTAATGATCTAACATAAAAGTTCGATGAAAAGGCTTAAGTTCATAGTTATAGTCATGCACGAATGCACAGCTACGCACAAATATGATTATATTGATAATACAGTATTCTTAACATCATCAGCACAAATATATTATGGAATAATTATGTGTGTAGCTGTGAGTTTCACTGTGCGAATGTAACTCATTGTATGGCTAAGCATTTCTGAGGTAAGGGACAACTCTCCCCCCTCCCAGAAGTTAAGCTAAAGAGATCTCTCCTCCACCGCTTCATGTGGACTTCGAGCTCCAGGGGACAGTGTAAGATGTGTGAGCTACACTCGGGAGTGTGCTGATGGTGCCTATTCTCCTCAGTTTAGCTTTAACCTTATTTAGTTGCGCACCCCAGAATCATCAACACTTGGTGTTGGAGTTCGTTGGGGCTTTGATTTTTGTCAGGTAGGCCTTGTCTTTCATTCGTTATATCTTCGTCTCTTCCCAACGGAGACTGACATACCATGCTACCGATTTTCTACACGAGGGTCTTCGTCTTTTTTGTTTCATTCTTTGGTATCATTAAGATGCTTGGACCTTCTTTTGACGGCATAGCGACCTGTGCTAACCGAGACAACTAAATTTTGCATTCCTGGAGTGCCATTTGAATCTAAATTTCACATAGTTTCTCTATGAAAATTGCTTACTGAGTAAAAATGTAACTTTAACGCATTGGAAACAGAAGAATGGATATGATAATAATAATAAATATAATAATCCTAAAATAACGGGACTAGACTTCTGCTTTAAGGTGAAGGATGGTTTGGTTTTTTTTCAATATGAAAAATATAATGATATTAACGTCTTCATGATAATGTTAGCCTCGTTTGATGAACACCAGGCCAAAGTAAACTTACTGGTCGTCTTTACAATTCAGAGAGGATAATTTTTCAGATGACAGTGTAAAAGCACTGATCCCATTCCAAAGTGAGTGTCCTGGCTCCTAATTACTGCAACTAGAGGTTCATTTCGAGGTCATTTTATAAGTTTTGGGCAGAACATACGAACACTCGGTAGAATAGTTTCTTCATGAGCTCAGTAATTTGCACTCGACCTTTTGCGTACAATAATTGAATAAGTGCCGAAGTTTGATCTAAGACAAGAGTATTTTCTATAGGAATATCAAAATCTGTTCTATTTCTTTTACAAGCAAAATAAAGAAAAATATCTTTATATTTTATGTTGCTGGCAGACCTCGGTGGTCTCTGGACTACAGCATCTCGCCTCACCTCGACGCAAAATATCGTGTTTCCTCAAGCATTGCAAAATCACGTTTCGGAGTAAAAAATTAGCCGGAAAAATTTCCAACAGGCGCAGCCTCGGCCATTCAGCATTCGACACAGCCTATCTGGGATGCAGTTTGTTTCCAGGGCCTTGTTTCGCGAAGGATGTTTTTGCGTCGACGTTGAATGAGCTGAAATAATACGAGTGTGTAAGATTAATTCAACGTGAGAGTAGAACCCATGAATAACTTCTCATATTTGTCTTGCGTAGTCTCAAATTTACACGTATGTACTAGAAGAGTGTTTTAAATTTACCCGAGAATAATCTGTTAACGTACGATGACTGCATGTAAATACTCATAAACCTGTCGCACGGCGCCGACATGTTATCAGAAAAATTAAAGCAAAGATAAATAAATGACCTTTTTTGAGCGAACGCCAACAAGTTTGTTAGAGATCAAAGAGGGCCTGGCACCCGATCTGCGCGATGTTCGGAATAAAAACTTGCCTTATCTTCTTGATTTTTGGGTGTCCGTTCCATCGTCTATCTGATCTTGCGCTTCTATTACACGAGCAAATCCAATCAGCGGCGGTGATAGTTTGGCGAGGTGGACATTGGTGAAGTCAAGAGGATAGTTGCAGGGGTGGACATTGGTGAAGTCAAGAGGA
>JACJUY010001332.1:39293-64386 GCA_014220935.1 Platorchestia sp. MABIK | reverse complement strand
TAATTGCAGGGGTGGGCATTGGTGAAGTCAAGAGGATAATTGCCGGGGTGGACATTGGTGAAGTCAAGAGGATAATTGCAGGGGTGGACATTGGTGAAGTCAAGAGGATAATTGCAGGGGTGGACATTGGTGAAGTCAAGAGCACAATTGCAGTGGTGGACATCGGTGAAGCTTAGGCAATAGATATAGGGCGGTAATCGGAATAGCAGAGTTTACTGAAATAAAGGAGATAATTAGAGTGGTGACCAGAAGTAAATCTGGAATATTGTAATTGGAGAGATGGATATTGGTGAGCCAGGGGGTGAGAGCTGCAGCTATTGACATTGGTGAAGTTGTGGGGGAATTGGAATGGTGGAAGTGAGCGCAGCCTGGGACCACTTTACCTACGATTGAACAATGCATTTTAAGTGTAGATTTTTATGATCATCTTGTAAATGTGCATTATAATTTAAAAACTACTGATGAATGAGCATTGTCTTTAAGAGAGCAATTAATAGTGGAACATCGCAATTTAAAAACAACACATAACTGAACATCGCAACACAAGAGACCGTTCATAAAGGAACATGACACTTAAAAACCCTCATAATAAACATCTCAACTCAAAAAATCGGCCATGAATAAAAATTGCATCTCAAAAGAACGCTCATTTATGAATATCACAACTCAAAAGACCGCTTATAATTAAAAATTTAATTTTTAAACACTGTTAATACTGAACATGGCCACACAAAAGACCACTCATAAAAGAGCATCACACTGCAGCGCAGTTCAGAGGACATTAGGCGCAGGGGAACAACAAATTGAAAAAGGAAGATTCGGTTGATGTGAAAGTGGTGTCCGACGTGTTTTGCGGCCCTACATGGCCACCAGCTGCACCCTGCGCGGGCGATTTAAGGCCCTGGTCGCTGCCTGCCCGTATTAGGTGGGCTACCCGCAAGAAAGTTTCTCAATCAAAGATGCAGCAGCACGATTGCTTTTTCTGCTCTCCGCTTGCGATGATAAGTTTGTCGTTTGTTGACGTTGTTATCGCGAGCAGCTCGAGTTTATTGACGACATCCCTGCAGATGTGATGCTGACCTCGCAAAGAGCGTATCGTTTCTTGCTTAACAATCGTTGTTAATGCTTGTATTTTATTACTGCTTTCGTATATTAAAGTTTTCAAGTCTGCCATATGGAGTACATGTAAAACCATGCCTTTGAGTACAGTCGTTGTCAATAAATTACGAGGTGTATATGAATAAATAGTATGTATCCTATTTCCGATGATTGCTATCTTCACTCAGCAATTTGCTTTCTTATTCCCTCCAAAAAGACACAACATTTCCTGCTCTTGTAAGGAAATCCCGCAGCAACCAACACTGATGGCCCTTCTACACGAGGTGTCGCGTCTGTGGCGGATAAGATCGCAACATCAGCTACAACTAATGCGAGGTGCTTTCCAGTCGCATTAATACTCACTCGTCAGTCCCCAAAAAGAAACACCTGTGACGGCTTTAGGCAGTTTGCTCCTTTCACATATTGGCTAAAATAACCTAGCATCTGAATTTAATCATACATACTCCTGGATGAAAACTTATAAAGCAGTGTATGGGATGAGACAGGAAAGTTAAATGAAGTACTGAGTGTGTGTCACAAACCAACCTAACCTGACATGCGCACAAGTCTACAAGCCCACCTGAACTTCAGAGTGGCTGTTCACTGCGTAACTTGGCACAACACCAACTTAAATTCCGCATTGGCCTTTAGAACTAAAAATGTTAATGGAGATTTACGGTTAAGGAAAAATAAAACAGGCTTGTTCGCATGAGCTTTCCCACAGGGTCAGGATTTTAATAGAGTCGTTGCTGATAAAATTCTGCATCCATGATTTATCCCGGACAGCTCAGCGATGTGAGCCCTGGCGCATAAATTAATAGCAAATGCAAATGTGTTCCTCTCACCTGCACGGTAAATCAATTCCATGACTTTTGCGCTGAGGAAACTACACAGCATTTCATTGTCAATTATGGGAAGTAATGCTCAGACTATAATTCTTGTCAGGGTCCCTATTGTGCATTGAAAGTAATAATTTTATTATTCATTAACGTTTGTCATACATGAATTTAACATTTTCTATCTTTTCTGCATGCAAACAATTGGCTGCAACGAGCTGGAAAAGAGCTGCTGCAAACAAATTTAGTATTCTAAATGCTTAGAACGTTTTTCAAAAAGTTAATTTCAAAACAAATACATTATTGCATTATCAAAGTTGTGTTCAAGCAAGAGTCCATAATAAGAAATCTCATCCGCTTTTCGGTTGCAGTAAAAGATAGGAAAAACTGCCATGGAAACAGATAATGTAGGCTGTTGCTTATGAGTCTACACACTATAGGTAACTACAAAAAATCTAGAGAACGACAAAATACTCGCCTGTACAATGCGTTCAGTGCGCAGACACTGGCTCAGTTCAGTGCGTGATGGACGACGAAAATATAATGGAATTTACTGAGCACTCGAAACTTGAAGCGCTTGAGAGATAAAATATGGAATGAAAGAGAACGTTGAGGAACAATTTGTGTGCAGGGTGAGACAAACAATTTGAAATGGTGTACAAAATAGTCGCGAGAGTGCGGGCGAGATCGTACGAGGACAGCCAACACTCCTCGTGATTGGAACTTGAAAGGCAAGCGATTCTTGAGATTCGCTAAGTCTCTCCGATGCTATAAAACAATGACTCATTTTCAGCGCTTCCTATAATATTCGTGGCCTGCAATCAATGAATTGGAGCAATTTCAGACTTCTGAGTCATTTCACTCGTTTTACAAATGGTTCCGATTGTACGTATGTTGGAATTAAAATGTCTACATCACTTCTTACTAATAAATTAACGGTATAAGGTATGTTCTTAGAACATACATGAAAATAGAAAGTAATAATATAAACTTTTAATTAATATAACACAGTAAAACACTGACCATTTTCTTCTTTTTCATTATCTGATAATTTTTATGCTGAAAAATTCCATTTAGGATTAAGAAAGGATCGGTTTGTGCTACAATCTGGCACAAATTTCATTCCCTAATGTGAAGTTAACCGCTTTCAAACTGGCAAGAATGGAGTACAAACGCTCCGGTTTAAAGTTGCTGCTGCGAGCTTGCTGAGGCCAACACGACTAAAATTAAGTGCTAACATTTCCTGTATATCAGTTATCAGTTCCATGCATGGACAGTGCGCATAAAGAAAGACAGTTTTGCGCAAAAATCCTTGAGCCACACACGTGTAGCAGTTCAAGAGGAAGCCATTAGTGTAGAAATGTTGGGCAGGAAGTTGTGAATGACATGAAATATGGCACTGAAAGATTTTAAATAAGTTCATAAATTATTACGTGCCAGTAAAAAGAGGAACACAGCCTAACGTCGAAGGTGCTAGTGTACTAAACAAAGAGCTAGTCGTTGTGGCATGTTCCGTAATCCTTCGACGATGCTCAAAACTCTGTTTTGATTTACCTGCTCAAATTCTACTAGATAGATGGTCGCGTTAGCAAAGGAGGATAGCAATTTACGACGATGGTACATATTAGCGGCAACTTCGTCTAGGCGAGCACCTGCCGCGGATACAAGTCAGCAAAAAGTAAACTATCATCACACTGTCTGAAGCGCATCAAGATCTCCTACACGTAACTCGATCTGTCAAACTGATCAACTTCCCATTATTCAGATGAGATAGCCTGTAATTTAAATGATTGCAGAATTCCAAACTTAGAATTAAATTCTGCTTTGCAGTCAACTTCTTGACGTGATTAGAGCTTGTCTATCGCAAAAGAAAATTGGGAAGCTAAAATAAGTAAAATACTTTTGATGAGACTAGAGAAGGTTGCAGGTTTGAGATCCCAGAACATTTCAAAATGCTGGTAGTATTAGAAGACACGCTTGAAAAAAACCATCCTAGAATCGAGGAACTTACATAGATGATGCTAACATTAGTGATAAAATTACACCATCATCAGAGAAAAAGATGATGGAAAATATTGATCTTCAAAAATTGTGTTGCTCAAACGATCGAAGAAATCGAGCAGTTCAATTGAAGTTGAAGATGAACGAAAACATGACAGTGCTTCTGTAACCTTTCAGCGCAATAGCAGCTAAAGAGCAAGTAATCGCAATCATCAGCACGAGCCGTGCAGCAAACTGGGCGAAAATTTGACGCTATCGCGTTTAAATGCACCATCGACGTTCTTTATTGAGAATTTTCTTCATCTTTTCTGGTTCATCTTCAAAGAAGGCCAGCAGCAGCACGGCGATAGCACGCAGCTAATCTTGACAGCAGAAGCAGCACTCCTGACTGACTTCCGTGCTTTGGTTCAGTGAGGCTCTGCACGCACGGGGCAATTTCTTAGCGCCCCTGTGATGTGGGCGTCGTGACAACCGGCGAGTAGGGGTAGGAAGCCTTGGTGCTATTAGGGTTCAATCTAGTTTGGCGAACCTCGTTTTATTACTTTCAAAGCATGTACATCGAAGGTAACTCTGCGTACCAGCTAGTGATTCAGTATGCGCGTTAAGAGTCTAACTTACAAAAATATGGTGATCACTAGCACATGAATGTTCATTATTAAAGTGAGGAACTAAATATTCTAACAGCATTTCTAACTGTGCTGTGAGCAAGCCATGAATATTTTCCTTTAAAATATGCACAACAACGCAGATGGCGACCATAAACTTATTCTCAATGCATAAATAATCATCCAATCATAATGCAAGAGATATTACAAGTATATTAGAGGTTCAGAGCCCCAAGTAAGGTAAAATTTAATTTAGGGCATATTTCCGAAGGAGTAACGCAAGTTTCGGGCTTCGTTAGCCAGACTTCGCAGCTCATCTTGCAGTGAAATATTATGGGCTGCTGAGCACAAGTCTCGCTTTTAGCATCTGATGCTCGCGAGAACATCTCAAGATCATCGCTGCACGCAACCAGCTAGAAAAAATAATCGCATCCACGCTCAAAAATCTTGGTTAGAAGTGAGATTTGTCTTGACGGGCACTTTCAGTTTATAATTGAAGTCCTCGCAACATATCCGTAAACATTATTAAGCAAAATTGTTCGAGGCTGTTGGGCGTGGAAGGTCAGAAATGTTGCTTTCAAGCAATTAACAACTCAAGTTAGAACCGAGAGCTAGTGAGCGCAATATTACGACATGAAAACGTAAAACAAGATTCGCATAATGGGCTACCGTTTTCAAAGCGAATTTCAAACCAATGATGGTGTTCTATAAACTGCTACATTAAACTCTGCAGAAACCCTGCAATAGGAGCTTTCGAAGAAACTTTAAGTCCAGTGAATACACGTTCAAATTTTTCTGATACTCAATGAGTAACTGCACTTTGATCGGCATAACATTACCAACACCACAGCGTGCACTGCACCGTTCCAGCATCACAATAGGCACTGCGTACTCCAGTAGCACTGCCCAGCACCACAGCAGGCACTGCACACCACAGCACCGCGTCTCTCGAGCCAATCAGCTCTCAGCTAATCTTGCTCTTAATAGCCTCCGCAAATGAGCCGCTACGATCGATCAGGACCAGGGCCGGCACCCTCTCAATTTTTTGCGAGATGCGCCATGCAGGCCAGGGCGAGTGCAGCCTGAGCTGTCTCGACGAAATTATGTGCGTGATGGATGGCGAAAATATAATGGAATTTACAGAGTACTCGAAACTTGAAACGCAGGAGATATGAAATATGGAATGGAAGAGCAAGTTGAGAAACAGTTTGCGTGCGGAAAAACAACTTGGAGTGGTGTAAACATGTTGAGAAATGAATCATGGAGAACGGTGACCGAAATTTGAGACCGAACTCTCAGTGCAGGCTCAAAAATTCTAAAATGAAGAAGGAAATCATTTTTGTCGGAACCATTATTTACAATATTTGTAACGATTACCGCTGTTCGAATTATTTTCTATCACGGCACATGATTCCCACTATTCCTAGCTCAGTTAAATTTAATGAGAGTGAGAAGTCCCAGCTTCTCTATCGAGGTCTCATTTGCACCAACATGCTCGAGCCAACATTGCACGATTCAGGAGAGAACCTACCGTGTTTAGCAGGGCACAAAACTAATGCTGTCCTGGCACTAGATCTGTATCATGATGCATCTCACCAGCTATAGTGGGGTTTCTCGTTTTAAAACTTCTGACTGGACTCGTCAAAAGTTGCATAACAACAATTGCATGGAATAGCGAAATATTTAGAAAAGCCAGAGCGATTTAAATTAACGTACTGCATGATCCTGACTTGAGAGTAAAATCGCCCTAAACCAATAAACTGGAAAAAACGCGCGAAAATGCAACAAAAAATATCGTTAATTCGCGTTTTACGTAGCATCAGCGGTGCTAAGTCTTTCTATGATACGGAGTAACTTGGCGAGGAAGCGATCGATACAACTGATATCATCAAGCATCATGCACTACAATTTTACATGAAAAAATACTATATTTCATCTGTATTAGGCTACTAACGTATGGGTGTTACATGAGTATGCTTTCCTACGTAGCAACTATTTTACCTTCATTGTTGCAGTGCTTGAACGCGAAAGACGTGAATCCCCCTGTGTAAAAATTAAGTGAACTTAATTGAATAAGATCGGTGTAGGCAGTGAGCAAGCGCAGTCTCAGAGATGTCATTAGCAGCTGGGCACCTCCGTGATGGAGGTGCTGCAGGGTGTCAGGAGGGGTGATCAGGCAGGTCGTGATTGCAGGCTGCATGTGATTGATTCAGCAGTTATAAAACCAGCTCCGTTTTTTGTGCGTGCGATTTTTGTTCGCCTTTGTCTGAGCAAGCTGAATTATATGTAGGGAATAACATGAGTCCACCCGAGTAGGGGTCGGAAATAAGTGTCATGACCACATTCTTGGACCATGTCATGAACTTTTTGCTTAATCGGGTATAGTTAACATTGTTAATAAAAATCCGTTTGCAAAATAAACGTCGCTGTTTGATCGGAAAACGGCCGGATTCAAGCACAGACGACTCAATGAATATTGGTTGCAGCATATGCATGCTCGCATGAGTATCAAATGTAATGAGTTCACGTCGAGAGAAGTGTCGCTCCGAATGCAGAGTTTTCATTTTGAGAAATCATGAAAAGAAGTTCTTTAGAAATCAAGTTTCTCAAATTTTGAAAACCTTGGGATACGCTTTCGCAATACCTATACCAGCGCTAGACCTACATGCTCGACGAGCGATTACCTTAAATATACGCATTGCTACCCAAAATTCTAACTCTGTGAAGTCAGAATGCCTATACTCATTCTAGCTGACTTTGTCCACTACCCACTGCGAAAACCTCACACTTAGCTTGTGTAGTGTAGTTGATTTTGAAACCATAATTAGGTTCATATGTAGCCTATATATAAAAATTTTGGACCTATTTGTTCCTCATAAGTAATATCAACCTATCACCGCGTCTCTATTTTATCGCATGTACCCATGTCCGTATGTTGTTGAAAAGAATACCGAAAGGATGAGAAACCTAACATGATTTTTACTGTTGCACTCAAACTGTTACTTGATGTTCTTTGAAATTTTATTAGAACATTAGAAATTATCTCTTTTTTACGTTCGCCAAGTCATTTTTATTTTATCCTAATTTTTTCTTTTATCCTAAGTATTTTATCTAATTATTTCTGGGTTGGCTATAATGATCAACACAGCCGTTACAGGAGGATTTTCATTTTTATTATTACTATTATTTTCTCATATTTATTTTCTATTTCCTGTATTTACATTTACCATCCGTATGATGAACAAGCTCTGAAATTCATTTCGGTGTGTATGTCTGTTTACATGTTTATAGATGTAGGTATTGTGCTATGTTGTTTATAAATTATTTTGGTTGTAAAAATATGCTGTAATACATTTCATGTATCAACTCTTTTGGAGGAAATAAACGTTTTTCTTTATTCTTTTTTTTTCTCTACTACCAGCTAGCACTGAACTCCAAGTCAGACATAATTTTAAATTTCAGTAAATGCAATTAGTACACTGGCCCACTGTTTAATCCTCTAGTTGTACTCTAGTTGTACTCTGATTCCTCTGCGGGATTGGCGCCTGACGGCACGGTGCCTGGGAAACAATCCAAGAATGAAGCGCTCGACTTGTTTCTGTTGCCATCTTCTACACTGTTAATTTCCAGCTTGTGTTCACGAGTAAATTACACATCTGACTCACACGTGTGACCGGACCGCATTTTCCGAGTATGCAAGTAAAAAATTAGCCTTTTCTAACACTTTACTTTCAGTAACACCAACGTCAAATGCTGTTACGAACTGAAAGCGTGAACTCACTAGTAGCGTAAATAACTAAAATGATTTTTTATTGTCAGCCTCTCAATACAATGTTATGGCATTCACAAGATAACTTTTTAACCCTGCCAGAGAAAACATTTCTTTCTAAATGGTTTCTCAAATAACCTTGGATTGATTTTGCGTTAACAGGAAACTTATCTCTTACTTTTCACTGTATAATACTGCTCAGTTGTCGCTTGCTCGGTTAGTCCGTCTCTATGTCGCGCTCTTGAGGATTTACATCTGGGAATATCAAAGTTAACATACACATGATAGGAAAAGACTGTTTATTTGTCACACATTGTAATTAAGCTGTGTGTGCTTAATGTCTGCATCAGTGATACTAGTCCAAACCTAACATGATAACATGATTTATTTGCTTTATCAAACATTATCGAATCCAGCCATTTTTTGACAGGCCGTGTTAGCTAGTAACTTATAAATACCATTAAACATTGCTCAGTCTCAAAGTAATTTAACGCCTTCCTTTATTCTGAACTTCCTTGCAATATATACTGCATCACTCCTTTCCCGCAGCTTTCTATTACAGGAACTGCTTTGTTGTCTTCGTATGAGTATGAAATACATGAGAGATCTTGCCAGGAAAATCAGACTGACGAACTTGCTTGCATTCGTAAACATTTATTTTCTTCTATTGTACCGACCAGTTCACGCCTCGGGTATAAGAGCAACTGCGCCGTTTAAGATTATGCAAGCAATTTTTCCCATGTCAGGCTGCCTCAATTCGCTCCCCTGCTGCCCAAGCCACCTCTCGCAGACCCCCCACCGGGGGCGTGATGAGGGGATCAGCTGCAGCGCCGGTGACGTCATGCGGTTGTTCTCTTGTCTAGGAGAATTAGTAACATGGTGACCAAATTGGCTTTTCTTCAAGACAAGTTCGCCAAGTTTGGCCTTTTCAAATGAATTTGGCCGGAAAGACTAGTGAACATTTAGCAAACCTGTTAGGTTACCAGATGGTAATTGGACTTCGTGGATAAACTTTATTCAAAAACTCCATATGAGGATTTTGGGCCCTGAAAGGCAGGCAACCCTGGTTTGAGAAGCGATCGGCAGTACTGCAGCCCGGCTTACGTTCGACTCCGTGAAGAATGAAACAGTGGAGTGGTCAACCAAGGTTCCACAAAGACCTATATAAAGATGCTTACTAAGAGAGACTCACTGAGATCAAGAGCCAACATTATTACTCACATTAGTGCTCCTGAAAACACCACATTATGAAGTTTATTAATCACACAGCTCCTCAATATTATAGATTCTCTAATAAGAATCAGGTATTAACAGTGTGCAATTCATGCGTCGTAAAACAGACGTGAATTTCAGATATTTTCCCTATTGATTAAGGCAATACTACAGCTGCCATGACTTGACTGGACGTTAAAAAAGGCTGATAACAGCTGGAATGTTACGAAAGGTTTGTTGTTTGCAAGCAACGGGTGCCTTTGACCAGCACGGAATTTTTATTGCAGAATGAACGGAAAAAACTCTGGCCTCATGAGAAACCGTGCAGTTAAACCTGGACAGGTTTGTATAAGACGCCTATAATCAAGACTGGAGGTTGGTTGCCAATCTTGCGTCACAGCAACAGCATAAAAAGTATCGATGCCAGGAGCAATTACGGGTCACAATGCGCTTTTCTATATTTATAATTTATTTTAACCCTTGCCTTCTGTAATACAACTCAGATATTTCGAAAATTTCAAATGCAAAGGTATGAATAATTCTTGTTGGATAATCTTACTGCAAGATTAGAATAAAAAGTTATGGAACGGAACCATTTTTCTCAAGAGTGAAATTTTCCCACAATCAATTTTTAAACAGGCCACGCTTTGTTTCGAATTTTGTTCGTCGTCCTAGAATTTCTCTACTCGCAGCGCAAGTACCTCCTTTCCAAGTCGCAACACGTAGAATTTACATTATTAAACAAACCATTTGCGTTGTTACTGATAGAAGTTCGCCTTAAACTTTTAATGAATTGCGGTGTTCCTTACTGAAATTCGCTCTTAACTTTTAGTGAATTGCGTAGTTGCTTATTGAAGCACGCTATTAACTTTTAGTGAATTCCGGTGTTACTTGTTAAAGCACGCTATTATTGCATTGTGTAGTTACTTATTGAAGACGCTCTTAACTTCAAGTGAATTGTTACGAAGACATTTTCTTCCTTAAATCCTACCCTGAGTTAAGCGTTCCGCAACCGTTGCTTTTAAAGAAAATCGGCGGCTGTGTGGCGCTGAGAGGCAAGCATTTCAGCGGCTCGCGTCAATCCTAAATTTCCTAAAAAGTACGAAGTAAAGAAAATTCCAAGAAAATTAATCATAATTAGGGGTAAGAAAATTCTGAGTTCAGCTCCATGATCACTTTGGTAAAAATTTCATGCAATGTAATTTTTTATTTTTATTTTAGCTGATGCACTAATTTTTCTGGAATTGAATCGCTTTTCTTGTATATATGATAATTTTCTGTATTTTTTGCTTTGGAATTTTTAATATGCGTAAAGCACACATGTTATTTTAGTTTTCTTATTTCACATTTACTTATCGGAATATGTCACTTTTTTCTCGCTAATTTGCAAAATACTATTCATTCTTAGACTTAACTTAGTCGTGATAGCTACTTTGAGAAGCTGTTCAATGAAGGTGCCATTTTGAATTGCACACTAAATTGGAATGCCAAGTTTACCTTCATAACTTTATACCACAAAAATTACAGTGGATTAAAAACGTGACTTAATGCTCAGAGCAGATTTTGAGCTTATTTCACGTCTGTGAAATGATGTAAAATGACAACGGCATTTATTAACATTATTTCCTCATATATAATTATTTTAATTTTGCTGAATGATCGCACCTGCGATGCAATTGGCTTCCTCAAAATACGCGACACATTTTCACGTCAACCAAAAAACTTGGATTCTCAAGTGTTTAGTAAATGTAAGAAACACTGTGCTACAGTAACTACATTATTTACAATAAATGATTGAGGAGAAACAACTGTACAATAATCACCCTCCTCGTATCCATTGACGCAGAAAATTAAACAGGCGTATAATAATTCAGGTACTTGTATGCGATAAACATCCTCCTAGCAAAGTGAAACGTGAGACCATGTTATATCCTAAGTCAAACAGATTCATATGACGTAGCTTATTTTCCATTTAATTTTCTTTTTCTTGTACTCGCAAGTCATACACCAAACACTTTTAGAGTTGATAATAGAGAATCACAAATCTATTTTACAACATTTGAGAAACTAGCCTTGAAGGCACGTCACTGGGAGACTATGCACGCGACGAACCAATAATATCCTTCACAATTTCAATGGATGACATGCAGGAGTATTGCTACATCTGACGCAGGTTATGAACGTGACAAGTTAATAGGTTCCTTTACAACATTGCTGGTCAACCTGATGCAATATGGCTACATTTGACTCATGGCGATACGTGACAAACCAATAAGGATCCTTACATCATCAATGAACGACTACTTGAAGCACCATGCTTTATTTGAGTCAGGCTGTATATACTTGGCAAACCAATAAGGTCCCTTGCATTATTGCTGAATAACTGCTTGAAGCGCTATGGCTACATTTGACCCAGGCTGTGCATGCGACGATCCAATAAATTCCTTCAGATCATTACTGGACAACTTAAAACACTATGGCTACATTTGAGGCAGGCTATATGTATGTGGCACAAATAAATAAGTTTCGTCAAAACATCAATGCACAGCGCGAAGTACAATGGCTACATTCGTCACAAGACGCATGCCACAAATCAATGAGCTCATTTTCAACATTGCTGGACAACAGGCAACACTCTGGCTACACTCGTCGCAAGACACTTGCCCCAAATCAATAAGCTCATTTTTACCATTACTGAACAAGCCGCTACACTCTATTTGCATTCGTCGTAAGACGCTTGTCACAAATCAGTAAGCTCATTTTCAGCATTGCTGGACATCAGGCAACACTCTGGCTACGCTCGTCGCAAGACCCCACAAATCAATAAGCTCATTTTCAGCATTACTGAACAACAGGCAACACTAAAAATGCACGTCGTAGGCTGCTCGTACGATGAAGACCAGCGGCCGTCAGCCCGGCGTGTCAAGACGCATCTCATCACCAGGCCCATTACGCCGCGCCTCAAGTGAAAGGCCTCATCTGAGCAAAAATTAATTTACTGGCCATGGGCAGCGATGGACTCATAACGGCCTCATCAGTGCTAAGTGCCCGCGTCTGGCCGGCTGGCACGCATGCCTGCAAATGGTCGAGTTTCGGGCGTGGTATACAGTTGTAGGCCGAGCAAGGGAAATCGAGGTAATTAGAAATCCTTTACCGCAGTTGTTCTACAAAGGGATCAGTTTCAAAGGTAAATAAGCTTCCGAGTTCTGAAAGTAATCATGTATTTACGCTCGTGAATTTCGGCAAAAAAGCTTCCTTGCAAGATAAAAGTTAAAAACGCTGTTTTATATTTTTATCTACAGTTATTGATGTACTTAAATGAAAGTAAGCAGATAACTTTTTCCAAAGCAACTTATACCTGACATAAATTCGAACCATGATTCTAATTGTACTAATCACTGGTCTTTTATCCCAGTTTTTTTACGAATGAAAAATTACATACATATTATATTCAACAGAGATGAATATTAGTTCAAACGATAACATTATTGTGAGTACCGAACATAATGGAATGTGACCTATGCCATCACGTCAGATTTCTGATCACTAGGCTATTGTATTGCTAAGGCAATAGAGAAACCACTTGCGGTTCCTGGTCTCGACGTACGCCTGTGTGCACGGAGGTGTGTTGTATTTGCCGGAGTGACAACAGTCTTAGGGCCTTACGCCTTTCAGCAAGCATGAATTAGTTTTCTAGAGCACGCAACTCTCACAAGAGAAACCGTTGAATTGTCTCAAAAGTCTCTCTGCTGCAACCTTTGAAAGACAGCTTTATAAAGAGCAACAATGCTAGCTCAGATGACAAACAGACGTTGGCTAAAGATGTCAAAGAAGGTCCCATGTATACATCTGGCATAATAGAAGGCTGGAATAGATGTGTCTATTCAGCTCTGCTCCGAAAGAAAACGGGGCGTCACAATCACAAATTTTAAAAAAGTGGAACTATACAACTGCACTACCTTAGAAAACAGCAAAATAGCGGCCAGCCCCGCTGGGCCACAATAGTTGGGCTGCGCTGTTTGTGTGGGTCCTGTGATAATTGGAGTTGCACACGCGCGGCGCCCCCTAGCGGTTGGTGACGATCTGGGTCACGTGTGGGGAAAGACGGTCGCTCCGACGCCTACGGGGGTCACAGCGACGAGCTCTTGCGAAACGGCCGCCCTTCTTGCAGAAAAACTTTTCGGTTTTGATGTGTGGTTCTTGTTCCATTTGTATGACCATGCAACGAAAATTGTATTTTTTGGTTCGTGAGAATATGTCTTTTTGTGTATATTTTCAAATTTTAAATAAGCCCTATACAAATTTTGATTTTTTTAAGGGGATGGTTATTTGCTCTAGCTTTCTACTCCAACATTACAGGTAGTCTAAAGCCTGCGTTTATCAACGAAGATATTATCAAGAGCCATTAAGAAAATTTTTCACCACATCTCTTGCGACACCCACCTGTGATTTGCTAGCAACTGCTAAAGCCTCTGCTCTGTTAACGTCATTTGAGAACATGTTAATTAGTCTTTACATCGACATACAGGGCTGAAATCATTTGGGATTAGTTTTCCTTTTCAACACCAGAGTATTTTTACGTTTTACGCTCTCATTCTACTGAAGCTCAAATCAATCACTCAACGTTATCAGTGGGATAAACCTTTCAACATGAATATTGCTGTTCGAAGGATTTTGTTCTATTCAAAATCATTTCAATTTCAGTTATTAAACTTTGACGTATAATGTTTTGCCATAACCCGGATTTTCCAGTGGCCCACACAGCACCATAGAGGGACAGCACGTGACTTCTTATTTCTAGGGTGACTTTTGTGACTTTTGGCATCAGGTGCGCCTTACCCAGAGTAAGAAGGTGTAAAACACTCATAGATCACAACCGAAGCTGCGTTGAGGTCCCCCACCTGGCGGACATTTTAACAACACATTGTCCTCCTTAGTGAAACAAATTTGGTGTTGCTCAGCATAGAAGCAGAGAAAGGGGAGGTAAGAAAAAAAGAGATAAGACAGTCTGGAGCCGCATTAGTGTTCTCATATGACACTATGAGTTATTGGGTGCTTGAAACACATCAAGTAAATCAATAGTCAAAATGATGAGGTAAAATTAGCGTGCCGATCACGGCCTCGATATGACTTCCACTCGAAAAGCAATTTCAGGGAGTTATCGTATTATATTCCTCAATGGTTTTCATTCAACGGTTGCAATCAGTATTTTTCAGATGCAATCTATCACGAACTGTGAGAAGCGCATCTAAGAATGTACTGACCCTGTCGCTCAGAGATTTGTTCTCAAATATTAAAATGTAAGTAGCCACGTCCGTTCTAGTTTTGAAATTTCCAATAAAATAAAGCCCTTGATGCTATCACGCAACCACTGAGTGGGTCTGCGTCCCTCAGAAATCCTACCCGATAATTAATCATATTGAGTCCGGATATCAAAAGACGTGGTGATGAGGTCCACACTAGTTCAGGTATGAGACCGAGAGACTAAACGCCGATCCTGTGTTAGGTTATGTAAACAGACCTAACCTGTGCTGGCAAGTGGCACCTTTCCTGTTCCAGCTGTCAATTACGCTTCCTTGTAATATGTTATTAATGATTGGCCAGGACTTTCTCGTCATGCAATAGGAGCAACTTGAGTCGCACGATCCTTGACGAGTGCTCGACTTTAGAATCCAGAATCTGAACAGGCGATGGTAAGAGAAACTCGAAAACATTCAGACTACATTATATTTGGACTTTATTTTGATATCTGTGCAAATCGTTACTTTTTCGAGAGACCCATCAAGAGCATTTTCTGCATGCGAGTGCTTTCTCATTTAAATGAAGGCAATGCAATTCATGAAAATCTTCATGTTATTTTTGCTATTTTCAGACACCAAATGCGTTTACGATTAAAAAAGTATAAATTAAAAGTCATGGAAAAAAACAGTATTCAAGGTTTGGTAAAACCACACTGTTTAGCATACAGATGACAGCATCAAAGCAAAATAAATTCCGCGAGGAAATGTTGTCTCTGACATTAGTTGTTTGGCAATTGATGTATTAAGGAATATAATAAACGAATTCACAGCCACTACATGATTTTTAGGCAACTAGGAGGACTTTTTATAATTAGGAGAGCTCAGGATCGCAAAATGTTTGGAAACGACAAAGAAGACCTAAGGGTAATAAAAAAACTTGGAGCAACTCTGAACACTTGGAGAAACTAGGAGGACGTAGCACTGCTGGGAGGTGGAGCAAGTGAAGAGTTTAGGACAAAAGTTGAAACATCGATATTTATTATGCAGCGATTCCACAGGGTCAATTAGGAGTACTGTATATACAGAGAGGATTCGAAAACGCAACATGCATGAGTACTATAGATGCATGTGCAATGTCTCTGTATTGTCGTGTGCTCCAATGAATGGGAATAGGCAAGTGTTATGCCTCTATCAACTTCTAGATCTTCCATTAGATGCGAAATGTTTATAAAGTTTTGTAGATAATCATAATTTTCAGGACAGAAAAGAAACCAAGTTATCGCAAACAAAAGCCGAAAGAAGATGAATAAAATTGGTTTTTAATATTCATAGCGAGGATTATACGCAAAGTTATTAAAATTTGAAAATTATTCGGGACGTATCTGCTGTTTTTTAATTAGTTCTCCTTAAAAAACAAAGAAAAACTGGCATTACAAAAGCTCACTTGTTCTGCGTTCTAATGTAAGATTAAATTCTGCACCGGCTCACGGTTGCATTCCTTTGGTTACACAAGCGAACGTTAGCGAGATTTGACAGGCCAACTCGTGCAGATGCAGGACACACTTGGACGTCCAGCAGCCCGAGTGTACGAGCATCTCGCAACATTTCAGTTCGGTTGCAGTGAAAGTTTTGAGGAGACTGAACTCTTCCTCTTGTTTTGGACCTGCGCCAGGACGCTACGCCTAGCGGCCCCATCTCATGAAAACCCGAGACACAATTTATTTGCACAGTGGAATAGAAATGTAAAGTCTTCAAGAGAACACGTGGTGCGTATTTTGTGCCATACCGACTAATGGTTTCTTATAGAGAGAACAACAAACTCACACAAAGGGCTCGTCCACATGCTTATTGATTATACATTACGTAGAGGCACTGTGTACACATGAGAAGACATGGTCAATAGTACCGTCATTTTAACATATCAGACATTAAAGTGTGCCATCGAAAATCGCACGAACTACAGCTAAGCGCCTGTTAACGCATAAATATTGATTATTTACTTCTCTCTTGATGTGTGTTTTTCACAATGTCAATATCGTTGCTCTATTAAAACCGGCAGTCCTGTTGCTATCCGTAGAGCATTAAATAAGGAAAGCCATTGTTTTTCACTTTTGCTCTAAGACAAAAAAGCACAAGATTAGGTTTATCATAATTGAACAACGAGTGTTGCGTCCACCCTCTACCTCTGACATTTGCAACGTTCAAGGGTTGGTTAGCGCGTAGAAACAACAATGTTTCAATAATGTATTTTAAGCGAGTGAAAGTAATAACAATAAAGAAATTACCACACATTTACAGAAGTGTAGGAGAAAAATGTACCCGATAATACAAGCAAAAGTGAGTACGTTTATCTGAGTGCAACACGAGGACCTCACGCGAATGTAACACAATAGGCATAGATAGACCTTCATGCTTTGTTGAACCTAAGTCGGTACCAGCTCACAGTATATTTTGTTCATGCGCACAATTTTTTTCCGCAGTACTTATTTTCTTTGAGACTAGTAACTTCAGAAGCCGTGTAAAATGTTTGTAACATGTAAGAGGAATTGTTCGGTAACATTTAATGAGTACTGCATGCACGGACTTGAAGTGAATGTAAAAGGACCCGATTACGTAAACTACAAGTGAGATAGACATGAATATAGTTTATTTTAAAATAGAAAAACTAAGCATCCCTTAGTGTTTTTATGAGAGGGTACTTCATAGCATCACTTGATTCCATAGTTATTATCAACAAAATTGTTGGGAACATTAAATGATTTGAGAATCATTTACGATTGAACGGGTACTTAAATGACTCTATCTCCTGGAGAGAGCCGTGACACAAACTCCAGCTCAGTGTACAAGTGTTCAGTGCACACAGTTCGAGAGACGTGCGCTATGGAGGTCCTGAGAGTGCCTTCTGCAGCGCAAACACCCGAGCAAGGCTGATGTTTGCTGCAGGATATATTACTGATACATTCTCTTTTGCCAAGTGTTTGTTTTTCAGCAAGGATGCGCATGCAGGCATGGGAGCACATTGTGTAAATTACTCACATGAGTTTACGACGTAGAGGAATATTTGATCGGCAATGCAAGGCTTCAGTAAAATTAGAACTTCCATGCACATCATTTGACCGTGCGCCATGTAATTTCATTGAATACTTACACACCATTGCATTAGTATAGCTTGTGAAGGACGCGTTCATCAGAAACTTATCTGAAGAAATAAGGCTGACTTGAGTGGTTCTGGAAATTTCGAGGTAATCTTTTTGAGGAAACTTACGTCACATCGCCCTGCAGACTCGACTCCATTCAAGTGCGGCACAGTTAAAAACGGCTTCACGCTGCACTCTCGTAAAAACGTTTTGCGCACATACAGTAGTTTGTTCTATATTTGCAATAACATTCATCGTGGAAATTTTATTATCATGTACAAATATGCTATGGAAAAATCAAAAAAGCATATACATAAACGAATGCATATTAAAAATTTTCGATTTAGAATTATAATTTTTTGGTAATTTTTGCAATAATTGAAATTGAAATTTATCATGATATACATAAAGCAAAAAATTATGTACATAAAGGAATGAGTGTTAAAAATTTAGGAACAATGTGCATTGGTTGTACATAATATACATTGCCTACATGGACTCTCTCGGTGGGTTGCAAGTGGCTACCTGCCACTGCAGGGTTGCCTCGGGCGAAATATTGAACACGAGAAAAAACTCATAAAACTGCAAAAGAAATAAGAAAACCTGTTGAACAGCTGGGTGAGATTAATACTCCAGGATGTATTTAGTATTCTGCGTTTAAACGACTCCAATGGGTATATTAACGGACAATTTTTCTCAACGTATTTTTTTGCGTTGGCAAAATTTCTCGCGAAAATAAAGAAGAAATTAGAAAGCTCAGTGAGCAGCTGGGTAAGATCGACGTTCCAAGACGCGTGGAATATTTTCCTATAACATATTCGTGCCCTTGAAGATGATGACTTCATTTCAAGTTAATTCTGGGATTATTTTTTAAAACTACTGTTAAAAAACGTTCTAAATTGCGTCAGTTTTTCTTAAAATTTCAGAATTTTTGTCTTGGATTAACTTCCGAGTAAATTTCAGTCATTAAATTTAAATAGTTCACAAAGCTCGTGAGAAATAATCGTATTCAGCAATGCGCAATAAAGCCTGGAGAGGATTTCGTAAGGTCAGGTGTTGTATTAAACACCTTTGTTTCGGACACTAAACAAATATATCGGTAAAATACTTAGAATCTGAATTTTACATTTATACCCCTGAGATGGTGAAGCCTGCTTTACATATTTGCTCAGCAACACATTCTACTCTTCCTGGGGACAAATTTGTCATAAGTAAAGAAACTGTCAAGGTTTAGATTAGTATAATGGATTATTCTTTTTTACAGAGTAACTTTTACTATTTGCATCAGCATTTACATATAACTTCACAAGTAAGATTACACTGTAATTAAAGTGAGTGGAAATGATTTCCACGTTACGGCCCTAAAGTTCTGAAGCTGTGTAAATTTTTGACTAAATTTTCTTAACTTATACTAAAGCACGCAGCACGATAGATATGAAGATAGCACAAAATACGACAACAATTGAACACGCAAAGATCGGTACTATCTTCTATCGAAACAAGATATAAACACAATTTACAGCCATCATGCAGTGTACAGCTATATGATATCCTGGCGGTCAATGAGGACAAAGACAGCAAACATGCAAGCAAGCAACCACCACACTCTGTTTCGGGGGTTTTGAGCAGCCCTAGGCATTCTAAAGCGCCAGGTCCCGGGCTCGTATGTACACAGCGGCGGGATCTTGTATACTTAATAGCTCATAAGATCTCTTAAATTTCAGTGATTTTCCCACAAAGTGTTCGTGGTCTCTGGAGCGTGACTGGTTGCAGTGTGAGGCGGCTGTGCAGTGGCTGCCACACGAGGCTGATACTCCGTGACGGGAATGAGCGAGATTTTCTTCACGTAAACGAACAAAAGGGACTCGCATTGCGTCATCGCGCAATGTCCTCAGCTTATTAAAACAGGAAGAAAGTTCACTCAATATTTCTATAATAGCATTACAAAAGTAAATGTAATGATTGAGTTTCACTAAACCTCAATTTTGACTGAATTTCAACAAAATTAAGCGCTTGGTTTAGTGGTCTATAAAATTAGTTTATTTAAAAGTTTTCATTCTAGAGTGGCGCAGGAACATGCGTACAATGGAACAGCTATGGGAAATGTGAAAAAAAGAAATTTTTATAAGGGCCCGCTGGCTTGTTGCACATGCCACGCAAACTAGCACACCTTCAAAAACCTATAAGGCAAATTGCTTTACGCTTCCATTTCTGTCGGGGGAATTTGCCGCTGGGCAAAAAATTGCGTTCGTAAAGAGAGTATTCTTGGGAAGGATTGTCATCGTATTTAATCTAATACTAAACAACTCAGCACGAGGAGCGCAGCGCGATGACGCCTCACACTTGACGACAGTTCGTTCTCGAACAACTTATACTTCTATAAACATGCTCACAGCAATCGAAGAGTTACAAATTTAATGGAAGTTCCATTCTCTTCCAAAGGAATATATATTATTATATATCTATGTAAACATGTTGCGTTTCCTTCGTAATAACTACCATGAATTGCAGAAACAAATACAAACGTTTATGATAACCAAACACACTCTCTCACAGTCGCTCACGACTGAAGATAAATCACCAGTCGATCATGCTGTGTGCAGGCAACATGAAGATGTTGGGCGATATGCCTCGCTCGTTAGGCAGAGAAAGCTTGTAGGTCTATTGCTTGATGATGAAGTGACCGGCGGCCATCACCATAACACATTACATCTCCATCACCATTACACTACCATCATCACACACACTGATTACATGCCTATCACTTTTACACAGTCATCGCAGCACAGTCATCACACTACATCACTACCATCTCTGCAACACTCTCATCGCCATACACCGCGATCATCCTATATATATCACCTCAATCACCATTACACTGCCATCACTATATACCTTCGTCATGCTACCACCATCACAAAAGTGGAAACGTCAGAATAAGAGACATAAATAAACGTACGGAGTTTTTGAATTGATCTCAACAGAATTCTGTGTACCATCTTAGGTAGCAAAAGCGGCTGGAGATGCAAAACTAGATCTCGCAGGTCAATGGAACACAAGCCCCTGCGACATGTTGCCAATACCAGTAAAAAGGGACACGTTACTGCAATTCTGTTCATCACTAGTTGAACGGTTCTAGGTAGCTGAGGTAACAACAATTATGTTCAATTTTAAAGCAATACATCACTAAAAAGAGTGTGTTTAAGGAAATTAACTTGACGCAGCTCTTACTCCTGTAACGTGGGTCTTTGAGTTTAGTGTACTGTCTTCCCCGTTCTCCGGCACGAGGCTATGTCTCTGTCCAAAGGGCAGCTGTAATGAAGCCAACCAACTGTGCCGCACGGTGATTGAGTGGCTGTTAGATGTAAGCGAGCAAACTAACTTTCCAGTTTTTCTTTGTTTCAATTTTCTTAGACATTTTAAAAAGAGGGCGAAAGCCCGTGCCAAATAATAGGCATTTTCATTCACGAATATACGAAAGCGTATCAAAAGTACCTCGTTCTTACAATGTTAGCTAGAGCCCTCACGCGTGAACGTGGCTGTAAGCAAACAGATAGCGGCACGGAGTCAAGAGACGCAGTAGGAGAATGGACTATCACTGGTGTACCTCCCCGTCAAAATTATGATGTTTCTTTTTTCAAGTTAGGGCTAAAATTCATCCATGAAAATTTTAAAACGAACTTTTTAATAAAGTACTTTTTGAGCGTACTAAGTTAAAATCGGCATTAGTTTCAATTGATGAAACTAAATTTGAGTTCATAAAAAACAATATTCCTAGTGTAGTGTTGCAGTATGCAAGTATCGATTTGGTGAGGTTGGAGTAGTGACGGATAGACAAAGTGAGCAAGCAACTAAGTATGTATTATTTTTATTATTACACTCGTACAGAAGAATCGAGCTATTTACAATCTACCTTAAAGAGCCCTTTCTAGTGCTTTCGTTGAAAATTGTGTTTCTAGTTGCTTTCGTTGACCACGCCTCCGTTTGCCCTGCAAGCGCTCAATTTTCCTGAAATGAGATGCAAGCGTGCCGGCGTAATGCACCTCAAAGACGGCAGACTTTCCCTGCCTCGAGTCCCGTACTTTCCCCTTAGTCGTCTTCTGGTCAGCAGCACAAGTCCACTGACACTGGAACATGAACTTCCTTTCCATTATACGGTAAAGTGAAATGGACTCGGAGAAATTCGGGAGGAAATTTAAGCAGCAGACTTACTCAAACTTTTCTGCTATAAAGACTCACTCCATGGGAAGATGTTCGTGTGGTGCATTTCTGTTTGTTGAGGTTTCTGTTCATATTGATGAGTGCTAGCAATGTGAAGTGTAATAAAGAATGCCTGCCTTCTTATCATATTAAGCTTGAGTCTTCGAACATTTAATTCGCTTTACGCGCATAAAAAATTATTGCCGGTGTGTCATGCAGTGATTTAATAATGACCACCTTTTCTAAGGGTCCGGTTTGTGTAAAATGTCTGTTGATGAGTCAAAAAGTGGTGAAGTTTCTTAGTTTCAAGCAGGAAAAATACCTAAAGAAAAAATTTTGCAACCGCTAGCGAAAAAGTAGACGCACATATTGTACTTGGGGAATTTAGATCGATTTACTCTCAATATTGTTACGTGGAATGAGAAAAAAATTGAATTGAATACCATACAAGTTTCTAACACCGATTCTTTAAGCTAACAGCACCACAGATTTAACAATTTATCAATAGCCTCACAAGTCGTAAATTTTGGAGATGATACAAAGAAGGAAATATTAATAGAATCACACACCTTCGCATAAATGGTGAAGGACATGCTGTAGTTATTATCCTCATACACATGGTGAAATTTCTACACATCTGTGTGTGTCAAACCGTCATATTTTAAGAGAAATCTTGATTCATCTGGATGAATCACTACTGACCACATGCTCAAGAGATTATGAGAGTTCAATCCAATTTTCACGTTCCAAATGGGGAAAGATTTTTCGTTAAAAAATGGTGCGTCTTTGAAATTTTTGAATGCCGTATAATTATTTACATACACTTTGCAGTCTGCTATTTTTGGACAAATTTTTAGTATATGCTTAGTTCATCAGCGGAATTCGTCTAAGAAAGTAAAAATTTTGCGTGAAATAATGCTGAACTACGTTGAATGTGTCATGGTCGGCCCACTCATGGATGTTGTACTGCCAATGACACCGAAAAGTGGGCTTTAACACATTGATTGATGATGTACGCTATGTAGTGCACGATACTCATTTGTGTGCTAGTTTTGGAACAAATGTCTTTTTCGGTGTATATAATAACTCATCATTTGTTGCTCACTTGGCTGCTCCGTCTATCTCTACTCATACACTGTAAACTAGATGCTTGAACATTACATAATATTGTAAACAGTGAATTTCCGTTTTACTGAATTGTAATTCACATTGATTGAAGTTAATTTTATTCGAATTCGAAGCCCTGCCTGATCACTAATTCGAAATGAGAAGAAGAGAATGGTGAAACAACGGGCATTCAAAATCGATGTCTATAAAACTGTTTTCTCAAATGAGTTATGATTCTAACTTGAGGAAAAATACCGTCATGTATGACAGCGGCATTGCATTAGTTGGTGTATTGTAAATAGTCACGTATCGCTGCTAACTAAAATCTGTCAACGGGCTAACAATGTTCACACGGAGGGTTAATTGAACGGAGTGCAGTTTTCTCGGTATTCGTTTAAATGCTTCATTGGTCGCTTTATTCAAGGAAAAACATTACGCTTGGCCCAATATATGATATAAAATAATATTTTTAAAATAAAAGTATATAAAAAAACTGTGCACAATTTTTATTGTTAATGCAGGATTGTATCTGTGTAGTAATGTACTCATATAAATTGTAATCAAATGGTATCGTACATAAGTACTCAGTGAATCTCATTTGCATATTTCCAATATTTGTGAATATAATAATATAATTTTAATTTTAATAATCATTATTTAAAAATAATTATAATTATATAATTATGTTATATATAATTTTTTACTCATAATTTATATTAAATACAATTATACAGTCATTAAATACACTTATATAATTATTTTAAATATAATTATATAATCATTGTAATACTAAGTTTTTATAATTGACTTCTATCTGTAACTCCGCACAAAGATCTGAATCACACTCTGCCTCCTGATACTGGATACTTACCACATTTTACGACAGCTTGTTTTTATATTGCAAAAATTTTATGTATTCCTTGCTGAAAGGAAAGACGTTTTTCTTGCTCATGACATCCAATAGATACATATTTAAGACAAAAAAGCTTAAATTAAAAAGTGATTACGTCAATTTTTAACTCAACTTAGGGTAGGATTAATTTGAACTTGACTTGGATTAAATTGAACTTGACTTGGATTAATTTGAACTTGACTTGGATTAAATAGAACTTGACATGGATTAAATTGAACTTGACTTGAATTAATTTGAAGTGAAAAAGGTGTAGTTCAAACAATGACCGAGACGCGTACCCTGAATACGTCAGGGGTAATTTGGTTTCTTCTTCCTAGTTTCATCCAACTCAAAAATTTGTCTCCGTGTTTTGTAATTTTAGTTTGTTCAAATGTTTCCCATAACAACTAAGTGCCTTCAAGAGTTTTGCATTCGAAACTTCTATTAGGCTTCCTGCAACAGTGTCGACAAAGTTAATATTGTCACTTTGAAGGAAACAATCCGAGTGAAGGCTTTCAACGCTCGCTGTTGAGGCAAGGAGAAATGGCTTGCACAGAAATACTGTATGTTAAATAACTGAACTGGCTCTCATTGAGAAAAATACACTAGCCAAGACTCATGCTACACATTCATCATCGGTCGATGAATTTCCGGAGTACGGACACCAATGAGTAGTTCCTACGAGTATAAATATTTTCCACAGTTAATTTTCCCCTGCAAGTGTTCCAATGAATTGCTTGGAAAGTGAGCACTCGCGAAAGCTGATCCACTGGCTCGGCAGACGCACCACAGAAAGCCTGACCCAAGAACTGGCGTCAAGTTTCCCTCTGTAATGTGCGGCGAAAGCAGCGGTGGTCACAGCAGTGAGGGATGACACGAGACCGCTGGCGGGTCATGCAACTCGCCGACACTTGTCAGCTGAACAGCGCCATTTGTAGTCTAATGAGAGCCTCTTGGAAAGCTTTGTATGCAAGACAGAAACATCACGATTTAAAT
>JACJUY010001332.1:0-24617 GCA_014220935.1 Platorchestia sp. MABIK | reverse complement strand
TGTTGAACAAAAACTGAAAAAACTTGAGCCTAATCCTGTGAAAGATGGCTTACGGTGCACTTAGGTCTGAAAGTGATCTCCGACTCTCGTCACGAGACAGTCAAGAAAGGCAAGGGAGTTATTCTTTTCAACTTCTACGGTAAACTTAATTGACTGATGCTTATGATTAATATAGTTCAAGAAGTGCTCAACATGAGATGGATGGTTGAATAGAACAAAAGTATCGTCTACATATCGATTATGGAACACCGGTTTAAAATCAGAGGGACATTCATTTAACCACTTTGTTTCGTGGAAACACATAAAAATGTTGGCAAGGGACGGAGCCAACGGAAGCCCCATTGCTAGCCCGTCTATTTGTTTATAAAGTTTACCTGCATATATATAACATCGGGGTCGAAGCTTCCGCACTGGGATCCAATTGGCACACCCCTCACACTCCGCAGTACGTAATCACGCAGAAAAATGCAACGTACCGATATCCCTTGCAGACTTCAAAATCTTAGATTCAGCTTCAACTGCATACGACCTTAGAATTTTAGAGTCACTACATATTTTTAAACGAAAACCTGCCCTCAACAATACTGACAGCTCCTACCCTTTGCAAATTGCAACTTGGTAGCAATCCTTTCGATTTAGTTTTTCTGGGTCATTTTTAACATTTTATTTTCGTGTTTTTCATCAATGACTGTATCCAACTTTTGTTTTCTCTTTTATTACAGACAGAATGATTTGTACTTTTACGAACTGATGATGGAGCTGGACTCCGAAACGTTTTCCTAGTAAATATGATTAAGTTCTTTGGAATTTTCCTCGTTTTTAAATTCCTAATTTGAATGGCAATCAAAAATCTTCACGGCTCATTGCGATCATGCGTAAGCTACAGAGGCATGTCTCGCTGGGTAGAGAGAGAAGGGAGTAAATATAATCGAATCTTCTTGCCATTAGAGCAATGAAGAATATTTTTTTAGACAATATTCAGTTATGACCAATAAGTTTGTTAAATGGTTCTTTTTTGATGACAATGAACGCTTGCCTTACTCGTTCATTATGTTTAAGGTTCTGTTTAAGCGTTTAAGATACTGAATTTTTAGAAACTTTGTCCTAACCATGCTCTTTGTACACACGAACATCGATTGATGCCTTAGCTTCAGAACTCTGTTCCAGTTAACCACGTACTTAATCGCATTATCTGCAAAAGCCTAAGTTTTTTACCACATGCATGTGTGTTAATTCACTTTCAGGACTCTTTCCAGAAGAACTCAAAAAGAGCTGAGATGAGAACTCAACGCATATGCACAGTACGCATATTTTTTCATAAGAAACTCATTTTCATTCGGAAAAACCCTTCGTAAACTTTGAAATTTACATCACACGTTGGAGAGCAGCGGTTTGCAGACCCATGCTCTCAAAGCGCCGTCGTATCACAGGTCGCACAACGGAGTCCTCCCACTCACATCAACTCCCGGACCTGACGGCCCTGGAAAGTATGGAAGCGCCCCAGAAGATCCTCCAATTCAGTAATAAAAAAGGGCGCTGCTTCATTCCCTACAAGATGGAGTTAAGCATTAGCAGTCTTGCAGCCATAAAGCTGCTCGGGCACTGAAGATTTCTGAAGAGGCTGTTGTTCAGGAGCATTTTTAAACGATGGAAATTCTTCAAAAAAACTAACAAGAGAGCCTTATAGGTTAGCACATATGCCTCGTTCAAGGCTGGAGTGACCCAAGGAATTAAGACACGCGTGCAGGCTAAGAGAGCATTTATAGCAATTATGCGTTAGGTTGTCGGGAATGCTTGCATGACCACAAGATATTGGGAGCTAAACTGTGAATTAAGTTTAATTGAAATTCTATGCACAGTACTTCAGCATTTTACTCGCTGTTGAGAAGTTGAGAAGGGAGTGTGGTCGAAGATGGATCCACTCCAACTCGGTTGAAAAACCTGCATGCGTTTCCTGGATGTTTTTAGTGAGAGGTTTATTAACAGGTTAAGAACAAGACATTGCAATTCTCCTTGGTGCAACCTTACTGTATCCACGCGTAATTTCTACCGCAGCATCTAGCATCTTTTCAAGACACATAGGCTCGCTAAAGATACCGGAAAAGTTAGTGGTAAAATCACATCCTCTGTGCAGTTGAACAGCATCATTCACTTCTAGTGTCTATACACATTTATTTCTTTTGCTCGTATGTCTTTGTCTGCTTATGGCCTGGTCTGATCAATCCTTCTACAACCATTCTTTTCTTCATCAGCTTTTTCCGATGCCTCGATCAACCATTCTCTCCTTTGACAAACACAGGAACACTCTCATGGCACCTGTCTTCCTGCGTGCCTTTCACTGCTCTTTTAACAAAGTTATTCCTATCATTCCCTTTCTAAACTTCCCATGAGATACAGATATTGTTTTTCAGTGCGTAATTATCGGTTTCTAATTCCTCTCACCAGGAAAAATCGACGAAGACTCTGCAACAAACTTCTTTTCGCCCTCGCGCCTAGGCTCAGCATTTACTTCAAATGTGACTTAAATGTTTATTTCAGGGCTTGTTTTTAGTATACTCGTCAATTATTCTAATGCTCATCATTTTCCAAATTTTGTGGCATTGCTCCACCCTAAGAGAGAAGCATAGGCCGCCTCTGGTCATCACGAACCTCATTTAATTGTTAGTGGATGATGTAGTAGAGACAGTTGCCAGTTTTTTCCAATGAAAATCATTAAATTTACTCTATTTTCAAATAGAACCTAGCTACAGATCATTCAGGATGCATGTGCCAACCCTGAAGTCATCTTCATCTGGCAACCCAACAGCTTTGCTTGATCCTGATTACCCTGAAATAGTGCGATTTGATTTAAATAAAGCCAGATTTACTGATTTAGGTACTAAAAAAAATTATCTGTCTAATCTCGGTGTAAGTCTTTATAATCACAGCCAATGATTTAAGCGGTAATTTGAATACGTTCGACGAAATGGATGAGGACTATTAGAGTCAGAGATAAGAATGGCTGATACATAACATAAAGTGTTAACAACACACGAAAACATTTGGGAGAACGTTGTCAATGAATGTCGATGAAGACTTTGGCGTAACTTCGGAATAAGTAAACTGAAATTTAACCGAATAACTGCTCGGATACTAAAGGAAGTGCAAACTAATGGAAGAAAAAGAACGTTGAAAAGTAAAAAACCATATCCTCCCTGCTTTTACAAAACTGAAAAATTAATAATACAGCAACTGGCAAGCTGTATGTTTGAATAAGTATATTAACTAACTATTTAATTTGAATTAAGTTGATCATAGAAATCTGTCCTCTGAATATGAACGTCTGCAGACCTGAGATCTCAATCCTATGAGGACCAAAACAACTTGAGAAATATTCACGACACTTCGAATCAGAATCTAACTTACCTCATAAAAAAGCAAAATTGTTTCCACCGCTAAGAAATCACAATACTCACACTGAGGTTTGCTCTGATTGAATGGCTCATTTCGAGCTAACAATACCTAGCCATTTATTTATTTATGAAGCATATTTCTCTTCGTACCTGAACCGCTACGAAACCACTGCCCTCAGGCAATTTTATACTAGAGTATAAACACGCGTTTATCACCGATGGTAAGCGGAGAGAATTTTCATCCTGCTGCTGACCGACCAGTAGTCACAAACTCAATTTTCATAAATACTTAAACAAACCTTTATGAAAGCACGATCCAGTTGATGTAAGCTATGTTCAAAAATTGATTACTAAAATTGACTTTAAATCTGAGTTGAATATTGAGCTTTAGTTTAACCCTGCGGTTAACGTGTTCAACAGTCAAGAACATAAGGCATCTGGGATTCGCTTCAGCGGGCGCAAAGGAACCTCTTCGCTTTATACTCTCACCATCAAACCCACGTTTGGTAACGTACGATCAACTAATGGCTGGAAAGTCCACGTTGAATTTCAGACCTCCATCGTTAACCGACTTGAGTTCATGCATTGCAAAGTTGTGTCAATTTACTTGGAAATATTGACCAGTTCTTGGTACGCTGCTGGAGGGTCCAGCCATGATGGCGCTGCTGAAGATTGCCTTCTGTTTTCCTCGTTCATTTATGCTGTTCAGCACAAGCACTCAGCAAACCTCGTACTGGCCCTGGCCGCACAATTATTCCTTGATGAACGAGTTCAGGAGGAGATAGGGGAAAAATTATCTGAATGGCGAAGGGCTACGAAAAAAATGCATGGTTTTATGCAAATGGGAGAGCTCTTCTGCATAGCTGAATGCGCGGTAAACATGAAGCGCTGCATAAACGCTCAGCTAATGGCTGAGTATTGCAATAAATCTGGCGAAGTTAGTGATAAGCAAGGATATTATAAGCGTATACTGCACGGCGCGCGCGTCGCAGTATGGAGGTCGACGAAGCTGTATCATCGCAGCTCACGGTCGCTGTGCGATCATAGCAGAATAAAGCATTTTTCGGTCTATGTTACAGCATAGAGGCAATTAGCAGATATTAAGAGAATGTCTAACTGGTCAAAGTCATTTGCCATGTCGTTTCATTCAAATTAGCGTTGTGAAAAATGCCACGAGTACCTGAAGTGCTCAAAATAATGAACGACCCTACTAAGATAAAATGATTTGGCTCGGAGAAGCACAGACATTTTTCATGAAGTTCCCAGACAGTTAAAAAGTAACCAAAGGAGATTTTTAAAGCACAAATAACGTAATCGTGCATTGCGACTAAGATGATAGAGAATGTCGTCGTACTTGAGCCTTGCGTTGTTCTCACATTAACTGTCTTCATTCGTTTAATGAAGGAACAACATCTACGATGGAGCAATTTGAATGTATCATGAATGTTAAATGTGTCAGAGTTCTCAAACCGCAACAAAAAGGGCTTATCAAACATTTTTGGTGCATTAAAGGCTTAAGAACAATTACTGCGCAGTGGCAAGCCTTGAGGAACTCGAACTTTTGGAGCTGCCACTGCGCGAAACAGAAGCCATCTATCAACTACGATATGTCTTGCTCTTCCATTTTCGGATTTCAGTACCATGCTAACATGACACTCTGTTTTCTTCTCGCGTTTGGCAGCAGGAGAACACCATTTCCGCATATCCTTGGCCAGATGGAGGCGGTCTTGGCTACACTCAGGATCCAAATGAATGAAATTCAAATTCTGCTTCTCATGCCATCACAACATAACTGTAGGGCGCATACATGTGGGCGAATATCTTTTGGGTGGCAGGAGAAGAATACGTCTTCGCAGGTACGCATGAAGCGCAGATTCGGCACACTCTAATCAGAGATGCTTATGTTTTACGCTTATGAAACCATAGAAACCACATCTTTCTTCCTTGGTTATTTTCAAGACACATTTACCACTTTCTCTGACACATGTTTCATCCTGAACGCATTTTGTCAGTACACTTTCCTCCTGTTATCTATCAAAGGATGCATGTCTCTATTTCTGTTTTCTTCAAAGAGTACTCCTTAATCGATGCACCTGTTCTTTTTATGAAGCTGCAGCTCCCGCTTCTGTTCTGGAATACCTTCCTCAAGTCTTATTCACTAATTCGGATAAAAATCCCTTTCAGACAGTAGTTATTCCCACTATTGAAATTTACTGAGTTTTCCTTTTTTAACATTGGATGCACCTTGACCCTCTCGAAGAACACAAGTGAAATATCAGCGACTTGCACCTCACTTCTCTGAAATCGATTCTTATTGCTAACGGGCTTCCGAGCCATGCTCTCTTGCCTCACAATCTCACTTGATCGACCAGGCTGCGTAATTACCCGACAAGCTCCTACCTCTCCAGTGAGGAGCAATTAAATTTACTGCTGAAATTAAAATCACTCTTGCCTAGCCTGTACTTGACCAGAGCCATTAAAAAAGAGCGTTAACTGCCACTAAAAGCGGCCTCTTACATCTCTTGAGGTGCTCAGTGAGGGAGACCCCCTAGTTACTACCCCTAGTTACAACATGCGCCCTAGTTACTACATGCCATTAGTTACTACTCCTCTAGTTAGTACATGAACCCTAGTTAATACCCCTTAGTTACTACATGCATCCTAGTTCCTACATGCACCTCTCTATCTTCCATCTAAGGGCACGTAAACGGGTTTTTGGGGTATGTTTTATAATTAGCATTGTCTCACTGTTTGCATTGACGTACGAGTAAGATATTTTTGTTTGTTTCACACGCTACGTTTCCGAAGGGTTTTTTTTTCGATCCGGACAGTATGTTTGTTGAGCATTGACTCAGAGCTTTAGCAGTCTATTCTACAGAGAATTTTAGAATCTCTTGAATAGCAAGGCAAACAGTTCCCTTTTTTCAGAGCAGAATTGTAATCGGTTAGGATTTTGACGAGGAAGTAGTCGAAACTACACCCCCTGTTAACACCCTCAGTCGTCCGCCAAATCTCTGCTCAACAGTCGAGTGTTCTGTAAATGTAGTGCGATCCTTTCCTGAACTGATCGCTTCTTGTTGCTGCCAGCTCGTAGAAAATGCTGTACGGTGAGGCTTCTAGAATACCGATAAACTGCTATAAAATGCATAGTAGTTTTTTCCGTGAAACCTATGAATCTTCATTCAAATTTATTTATTCATTTACTTATATTTATTTTTATTTTTTATTTTATTTTATTTTTTTTGCTCCACTGTTGTAAACATTTAACTCAATTTACACTCTGATTCCTGTTAACATACAAATATTATTTAACTTCCATTTATTTTAAAGAGAATCATAGTACTCAACTGGCGCACAAAATAGCCGTATTGCACACTCGTATTGTATGTACACATTCCTTAAATCGAAGACGTCCAAAATTTTATGAGGCACTTGATGTGTGCGCATCGAAGTTGCATTCTTTCATAACATGAAACTGAGTAAAATGGTGAATACAAATTCTGAATGAGCTATTGACAGTTGTTAATAATAATTCGTTATATTTAGTTTCGTTTTATTCCTAATACTTTTTCTGGATGTTATACTTTCCAAGAACGGCAACCTGTCAGAGTTTAACACACGGTTTGAGTTAAATGACAATTGCAGTGACCAAAAATACTTTGCTCGCCGTGAGAATCACCCCACGATGTCGCTACACTTTCTCCTGGCATCAACTCAAAGAGCTGTACATCTACCTTGCAGGACTCTGGTTTTAAAAGTGCTTCGCAAGCGGCTTCCGTGTTCTATCAAAAGTTCTCTTGAGGCAGCCGTGGGAGTTCGTTTTTTCTGTTGCCTGTGGGTGCAGCGTCAAAAAACCTCGCCGATGTACACAGGGATCCTTGATTTGAAGTCATTGGAAAATCGTCTGTCATTCTTCGGCATTTCTTGCCTATATTCCTGCTCAAGAACCCGCGTGATTGCTGCGTTCTGCCTCCGTAAGTTTGTTATCGATGCTGCCACAAATACCGACTTAGAGTGATCATCACATCCATTCTCAAATGTTGCATATCCTTGGATCCGGCAAGATGAAAGAACACATAAACACTTCATGTCTTACTTATGCAGATCATCAAATGATGACGAGACAATTTTTGAATGATTTATGCATACTTGGGTAGCGCCAGTCCATGAACGAGAAGAGTCTCCGACGACCAGCATCAGGCGAAATTATCATCTCAGAATTTTCAATTTGATAAAAAATTTCCTCTTCGACGGTTATTTCAATCAAAAATGAAATTGATTAGAAAGAACGAATTGAATGTTGAAGCTCACTGAATATAATCACCTGTTACAGGAAGGACAGAAATGTCAAGTAAAACATAAAGCCTCATTCAATGTACGCTCTCTGAAGGTCGCGGCTCTCACACGAGGAAAATAACCTTTCAAAGTAAATACAGATATAATTTTACAAGATCAGATTACGAGGCGAGAGAGCAAGAAAAAGGAGTTTTAGTTCGAATAACTTTTCCATTGAACATAATGCATGGCGGACAAAAGAGACCAAGAGACGGACGTAGGACCATTGAATGTTTTCACTTCCTCGACTGGCCGCCTGCATTGAGCAGCGAATAAAGCCTTCATTTTACACCAAGCAGAGCAGATAGGACAGACCAAAGAGACGTCTCGCTAAGACCTACCGTCGGCCCTGCTTTAGAACTCCTAAAGCGTTCCTTGTTCTGCTTCCCAAGTCTCATAATGCACACTTGAGATTCATAAGGCCACACTTGAGACCACGGGCTTGTCTCAAGTTTGGGGATTCTGTGAAAAAGCACCGTAGCAATTGTTCTGTCTGTGTGGTTGTTAAGTTCATTTCAAAAAGTCAATCGACCTGCACTCCATAATCACTGTCACCGCTGCAGCACGATACGATCGAGTGAACAGGCTTTATTGAGGGGATTTTTTTGCGTCAATGGAGTTTCATACTCGGAACATTCGTGATATGGTAAGCCGACGCGGAAAATCAGAGCGGCAAGCGTGATGTAGCAGACACTTGTACAAGACATAAGTGATCGTTTGTCGATACACTCGGTGGGTAAGGTCGTCACAGCGTCACGTATTGCTTACCAATATAGAGTTCTCGAGGTGAACTTTATATCTCAAATAAATTCGGCTCTGTGACCAGAAATCTTCGCGCAGTTTAGGTAGAATTCGTAAAATTATGGTGCACGGTTAAATTATATATAAGATAAAGAACCTGTCAAAAACATGGTCACTCAATAGAGACGAAGCGCCGAGCTAAGCTTTTAGAGCAGAACCTTATAATGTTTATTGATGCATGGGGGCTACTGCACGCAACTGACAGGATATTTCAAATAATTTCAAGACGTGACGCAGTAATCGTGCTACACACCACAACTATTTACCACTGTAGAACTTGGTCAGCTCAAATATTTTCAACTCCAATATCAGGTCTCTCCAGTACACATGCTGAAGCGTCCATGCGTGCAATTCTTTAGTGATTAGCGACATCCATTGTATAAAAATACACAGTTGTTGCTTGCTTGGTTAGCTGGTCTATTTCTCTGTCACGCTCTTGATGATTTACGCAGGAGGAATATTGCTACTAGGGGGATGTGCTTTACGACCGCATTTGTGATACGACCTGATAACATGATTTATGTGCTCTATCGAACATTATCGAATCCTGTCATTTGTGAAGGACCATGTACACTAGTTTATGTTGTAAAGATGATGATGCAATTGTTTAACGTTTGACTGAAGTTGTTACCCCGTAAGCAAGCATCATGATAGTCTTATGATAGGTACTTCTATACGTACACACACCAAGACGGCGTAGACGGTATTTCTCATTCAATACTGAGATGAATACAATACTGCATGTGAAGGCCTCTGAGCTGAAATGGCACACATCAATAAAATAATTTCATGTTTTTGATTTTTTTAGCAAGACAGAAGAGGCTTCCAAAACTCGAGCCACTCAGCCTGGCTTCTGACTTCCAGTTTATCGAAGATTGAATTTGAAAAATGAATGATTTCTTTCTAATTTGCACGTGACCAGTTGTAGGTGATGAAATGTGAGAGGTAAAACTTAAGGTTTGTTATAGGTGAGGTTTGTACATAGAAAAAGGTGATAGTTATGAAGACTGTACTTACTTGGGGCAAAAATCATCAGTTCACTTGATGAAAATCTTCCGCAACATTGCCTGAGGATCTGGTGGCACTCTGTATCTCCCAAATGAACGCAAGCAGATTGAATACGAAGCAAATGAACAATTTTGGAGAGATTTAGCTAAGCATTTTTATTCCTGTTGGTGGGTGCTAAAATCAACGATATAATTCGTATTTTTCCATAATATAAAATGTTTCGCTAAGTTATATTTGATTCATCCAAATTTATTTTGTCGACAGAATGGTTCCGACATTTTGTATCGCCCATGGTTTGTGGCTTCAAGGTCTCCACTGACAAACTGGGCACCGATGCAAAAACAAGCCACCACTTGGTTTTACCGATGTGAGTTTAGATAGCAGTCATAAAATATGTTACAGGTATATGGAAAAAAGAGTTTCCCATACAGAGATATTTTTCAATACTTATTTGGTAAAATTTTTATTTTAAGAGAAATGAATGATGTTAGCTGAAGTAAGATACAATCTTTAGAACTGCGTGTGAGTATTACAATACGTTAGTTCTGCAGCCGCAACAGTACACATGCACTAATGAGTTTAGCTTCTAAGCTGGTAGGTTCTCAGTCACTTTTTTCAAGGTACCCGCGACGATGTGACACGTTTCTCCATGACGCAGCGGAACAGACTTCCATATAAGTAATGTAATTCTAACTTACGTAACAACTCGCCTGCGAAGAACGTTTTACTGCCTATTAGTGTCAACAAAGATGGCACTTTCCTCGTGAAGTGCCATGGCCCATGGAAGCACAATGCAATTTGCAGCACAAATGTGGACGCCATGATGGACGTTATTTCTGAAGCTTGGCCATTCACTCAGTGTCGTCTGCACAAGCGAGATGACAGAGCTCCTTGCTGATGTACAAGCTCTGTGGTCCAGATAACGGTGAGCAGGTGTGTTGTTGAACTTAATTTCTTACCAACCACCAACCGTTCTTCCGATCATTGCTTCAAAACGTATTGTTTCTTGAAATTCTTGTTCTGGGAAGTAATTGAAATCAATGCTGATGTTACGTGGATGTGTAATACTTCCTTTAATATTCATGGCTATCTTCAGCACAAATTGACTTTCCCACATGCAGGTGCCGTCCTCAGCATCTACAGCAATAACGCTCAGCTCCTGCAGTGACTGTGATAACCAACCATAGCTGCAGTGCTTAGCATTCGCAGCTGGTGTGCTAATCTCTTACAGCTATACTGCGGGCCCTGCATCTGCAGAGCTCAACATTGTTACTCTTACGGCTGCCGCGCTAATCAAGTGCAACTGCAGTGCTTATGCTTTTGCAACCGTCGATGATATTTGATTGAAATAATGTGAGAAAAACATAAAATAAGAGTTGGGCAGATCTTTACAAATTCAACAACATTGCAATTGTGAACTCACGCCAAAACCCGCAGAAAAGACCTGACTGAACTTCTAAACAATGTGAGGTGGAGTAAACTTAGATGCATTTTGTGCTGTTGCAATCGCGACGGCCTGGCCAGCATACAATTAACACTGCGGTCGTCTTCAAACCGGCGAAGACGAGAAGCAATCAAAGTCGCCAGTGTGTGAAGGAGCCTGTGAAGAGGTCAGTGAAGGTTTTTTGGATTTGTCCGTGCGTTCATGCCCTTCACTTCCTGAGTGTGCATTGCGCAGGAGCCGATATTCTTGAATATTTTCCAATATAATTCGTAGACCTCGTATCAAAGATCGTCGTGTTGATTACAATAGCCTTAGGTGAATTTATAGAGGCTTGAAAGAAAAAATAAACATCAGAAGCTTATACTACTGCTGAATACGAATACTTACGCTAAATGCAACATTCAGAATGACAACAATTTGCCATTGACTATACATATATTTTATAAATCAACACAGGTTCCATAAGCTTTGGCTCTACTTGCAGGGACGGGGGTTAAAAATCGAAATAAGGTTGGAAAATCTATGAGACAACGTAACTGCGTCGCTGAACGTAACTTGTCTTGCACGAGAGATTGCCACTAACTCAATACTCCTCCTGCACCGCACAACAGAGATGCATTCATTTCTTCCATTACGATTAATTAAAACGAGCAAAACTAGGCGGTCTTAAATGCCAGACACGAGAATACCTCACCATTAATATTGGCGATATCAAGCTGACTCTAGCATGTTCGTAAATTGGATACAACCTTTGCACATTATCTCGGGCAGCCGAGGAGACAAGCGGAGTGCTAAATGGAACAGGTTTTGTTGACTCCAGTCATTCATTGAGATCACGTTGTTGCTGCTGCTGCTTCAGGAATAACTGGTCGCGATGAGAGCTTTAAATGAGTTTTAATAAATGACTGGTCGTGATGAGAGTTTTAACTCGCTTCAAATAGTCTGATACACTGCATAGAGGCAAGTGAAGTATGAGAAAAGATAGAACAAATTCCTTCCCCATTAATACCTGAGATCCAAACGAAACAATAGAAGATGCTTTGAATCACAGCAAGATCGTATGATATCGATGCTCCAGAGAATTACAAGCCGCAAAACCACTTGAAATCGTGACACAATTCGTCACGACGTCACAAGTAGTACTGCGGCATTCAATTGGTTGTTTTTTGGCGGGCCACTCCTTAGCTGACGGAGAATCCTGCTTAGCCTTGAAGGCACTCACTAAAAGTGTAGCCTTGAGTGGCCACAACGAGCGCTGGCCCCTCGGGCGAGCACGGGCCCAATGAGAGCTGTAGGCCCCTCAAGGGCTGCAGTAAACTAGCTCTTTATTGAATGGAATCTCGTCCAGCTCCTAAGCCAAGCTCCTTCGCAAAGGAGGTTTTTTCATTCATCCTCGCGCAGGAGATTATGCCAGTGAGAAATTGAGGTTTACTGTTAACTCTAGTAAGTTTATTTGTTGATTTTTCTAGATTTATCGAAAAATTAAATGTAAATTTAGACCGATAATTTAACGTTCCGAAGAAAGTTTTTTCCAGACTGTTTTCATTTTCACCCTAAGCAGAAATCAGTTTATGTCCTCATAGGAAAAAGCGGAGTCTTTCGTATTAACGTATAAATTATTTAGTGTTTTTCCCCTCCGCTATCCGTGTTATTAAACTCCGAGTTATCTAATTAAATTACCTTATTTTTTACTGTTTTGTCAATGGAAAATGTGTCGGCAAAAGTAGCAGAATTTGCAGCAGTTTCATTTTCCAACTCAGTAATAGAATTCGATGTTTCTCATTACTCTAAGATTGAAGATGGTCACGATTCCGAATGGGATTGTCTATTTGAGATCATTGATGAGATTCTGAGAAAAAATATATCATGAAAAGACGATTTCGAGTTGATCAAAAAGTCTTACAAATTATTCACCTAGCCTCACTTACTGACATATTCATGACAAGACGTAAAATACAACTTACGGGCGATTTTTAATGTTTAAGATAGAGGAAAATCACACATTAATCCTCATACTCGTGCGTGCACGTTATGAAAGCGGCGAAAAAACCGTGAAGGTTTCCAGTTGTCCCAGTCTAACTTTTTCGCTGGAGCATGCATGTTTCGCTTGAGCATGTTTGGCCAAGCGATTTAATTACTTGGGCGGCGAAAAACATGCACGCAGGCGGGGAAAAGTTAGACTGGGGTCTAACGCAAGTAACGGTAGCTCAAGAGACAGTCCAATAATCTTAGCGAACCACTCTTCCGGGACTTTCACGTAATAGTTCCTTCTTGCAAATTTATTCATTAGCCCTGAAGTTGGAGTATTAGAGTGCAATAAGACAGTAACAGAATAAATTCGAACACCATTCGTTGAGCAGCATAGCTTCAACCAGCGCTGCAAGCGTCAAAAACTAAACGGTGTAGGTGGTGTCTAGTTCTAATTTGTATTATACATACTTAGAAGCCTGGAAAAATCAAATTCAAACACGAGGACTAGAATTATATTCTTCCAGTGTTTCTGACCATGTTGCGCAACCTTCACTGCCCCTTGCGACTGCTGGTGTATCGCTTAAGGTACGACTGCCTCACAGATGCCTCTGATCTTAAAGGTGTGGATACTGAACGTATTGCAAGAGGAGGAACAATAATTGTAAAGTTGTAGCCAATGCACTCCTCAGTAACTGAAAAATCAATAAAACGTATTAAATTTTGCGTGGATGTTCATCGTCTTGCATGAGGAAGAACAAATTTGAGCTCGTTGTAAATGTATCTTATTGACTGAACAAAATTCGTCATTTGTGTTTAAATTGAGCCTGTTTGTTTAATGGATAACGTGCGCTAAAACTTTTTTTCTTTAATTTCAAAAATATTTCGTATTGTTGTAAAGAAGTCAGACATGAGCAAATAGCATATGGGGCCTAACATGAGGTGTTTAACGTATGCAATCGCGGTTTCTAGCGACGAGTAACTACGAGAACACTGCTCCGTGTACGTGATGGGTTGTGAGTTCACGTGGTACTCATATGTAGGATGGTTTGTGACGAAACAACTGACCCACATATCACGTACTTAGCATTACGTAACTGTGCATTATACTTAAACAAGTTTACGTCGCAAATTCGTGCGTTCGAGGCGCAAGTTCAAAAGTTATAAGTGCAAGTAGGTATGAGGGAGTGCGAAGCATTTATGCTACTGACTATCATTGTATGACCATTTGTTTAAAAATAAAATAACATCGTTGAATACTTTGAGCGACTCTTGTTAGTTCTCAACGGCAAATCATCGAAGTTCTGGTAGGAACGTTGATGAATCCCCATTTGATATTTCATAGCAGAAATATATTTACTCTTCAGAATAAATGGGTTACCAGGTTATCTCCTTGGACTCTATTGCACCCATCGTAATTTTAGATTGGCTCTGACATCAGACTGTCACCGATATCATAATGAGGAAGGAACTCTGACTTATAAGTGAACTTCAAAGAACACGCTAAAGTACAGATTCGCCAAGGAATAAAAAAATATTAGAAATATTTATAGAAGTGGTTTCTGAAATTGACCTACACTGTCCAAAGAGAAGCGGTGAAATTCAGCAAAGTACACCAAATATCAGAGTCGCATTGCTGCATATGAAACTTTAGCCTGGAGGCGTTGTTTTAGACCGGGTTCGGTAATCTTAAACAGCACAAAAACTTAATTTAGATCTGCCTGGAGACTAGAAATGCAGAGATAATAGAGTAGAAAACCTCGGCAAGAGTTGCTCTCGCGCATCTCAGCCTCTAGTGATGCAGTTGCACAAGCAAAGAGTCTGGTAATGTTTTGGTGAGCAATGGGAGTCAAGCTCCTTTAAACTTGCTCAATACCTCACGTTCTGAAATACCAAACAGCACCCCATTTCCTGAAATTGCAAGGAGGAACCTAGTTCAACCGACACACTGTTTGAAATTTTTTGCTGAATCATTCGGTAAGGTAGCCAACCAAAAACAGCCGGTTATAAAATTTTCGTGCGTTTTTTGTCATCTACTTGTAGCATTTCTAGCACAATGGTCTGTTACTGAATGATGCCTTGCACCACACGCCACTTTCACTCTCATTTTAACTCCCTTCAGTAGTGAAGAGGACAATTCTCTCGGACATTACAGCTCCCTGTGTGTTAGATGAGTGGTATTAATTTAGCAGAGCAAAATGTTAACTAGTCTCGTCATGCAAGAAGTCTTTGGTGCTTTGCAACTCAAATGTCACACGCGAGCAACAAAGCGCTGCAGCGCCAACCTCAATGTCGGCCACGTCTTTGTGTTGTGATCAGCCCCAGTCGAGGTGTAGACAGTTAACTGGTGTTATTTTATTCTGCTTATTTAATTTAGATATTGCAGCAAAAAACAATGCAATATAAATGACTTGAGTGCTGCGTAAAGCAAAACCGACCAGCTTCTTAGAATGAGTAAACCGCACGTTTCTGAGAAGAAATCCTGATTTTGAAGACAGTATTTGATTTTATCACTGAATTGAATCGGAGGACAAAAGTTAACATTGTGTTTAAAAGGTGTATTTCTAGAATAAAATTAAACCATGAAAACATAACGAAATTTTTTTTTTATGTTTCACAAATCAAAAGCCACTATATACCGATGCAAGTCTGCACAGAAGCCAGTGTTATAAATTTATACAATGTACTCAAATTCAGGATCAAACAACCCTTGATGATCGAATTTGAAATCAAACCCTCGAACTAGCAAACCACGAGGGGATCGGATTACTCTTGATCAAATTACAATTAATCAGATCGCCCTTTTCAGCTCACCCTTGATCTTCCCGGTGCAACCGCACAGCAGCAGAGATGAGATTTGCATTTGGAACACTTGAAGTCTTCGCAACAGAAAAGTATGCGACGTCAACGGGACGTGTTTCGTGTACGATTGCGCTTGTATACAAATGAGATTATTTGCTAGTCCTCGAATGGCAACGATACGCAATGGGGCTTCGGGAGTGGAAAATTTTGTTTTCGTTTGATGATCGTCGTTTCTGCCAAACCAAAGTCAGGACTGCTGTTGGTAAATGAAATGTCATTTTAGCAGCTTTATTACGCATACCGTAACTGATTTCTCGAACTGTAATGAGTAACGATATCTAGGATGGTATCTTTTCAGCTATCCATGCCAGTTCCGAAAGGGATTTTGATGGTATAAATTGTTTCATAGAAATTAGGCAGAGAAACACGAAAACAAATTTAGTAGAACAGACATTTACTGAACTATTTAGAAGAGTCTAACGAACTCTACGTTGCGGGTCGTGGTCCACGACAAAAATCCTAATATAACGAATGCTATTAGTTTTAACTACACATTATTTATGCTTAAAAAGCAATAGTGTCAGATGCTTCCAGTATATCTAATCAAATTCAAAGTTTCCAAAATTACTAACCGGTGACATATGCAATCAATTTCCGTACTTAAATCCGACGGACAGTTCCAGTCGACGAGCTTCGATGATGAAACACTATGAAAGTATTCGTTGCGATCAATTATATTTAACGTTAGCGGCTCATCAATATTCAGCGTAACCTTCTGTGGTTCTTTAGTCAAGAGTTGCATGCACGAGCCAAATGCCGGGCATACGCGGCGCTGCGTGGCTGGCGCTGCTGTCGCGACGGCGGGTGGCGAAATCAGGCCATCCCAGTGACATGCTTCCGAGCCGCGCTCGCGCATCTATATTTATATGTTGTAGAACATCTGCATGTCTAGTGCAAGTGCACCGTCGGCATGTGGTCTGAATTTTGTTGCACGGAGTTATTATAAGGAATATTTTAATGGAGAGCCTAGTTTGAAAATTACGTGCTTTTTGAAAATGGTGTTTTCTTACTGGCGTCACGTAAAAAAAAATTAATTGCTATAACAGAGACAAATCTTTAGTTTCCAGGCAACTATATATAGGAGCCCAGTCTCCTGAATACAATGTTTGATGAATTTAAATAACTCGTGTATTGTGGTATTCAAACACTTCAAAATACGTTGAACGTAAAATAATTATGAAAGCCAAAGTCTGCTTAGAAATAGATTTTTAATTTATCGTCTAATGAATACATTGCAAAGTCTGAGAACACGGTAAGCTTTAAGACACATTACACGACATGTTGAATATAAATGAGAAAACGACGTACATTACATAAAACACGTACAAGTAATTAAGTAAACAGTACTTTTTGTTCAGAAGAACAAAAAGTTTTACTAGTGAATATTTTATCAGGCATCCCTCATTCAATCATTTAAATTTAAAATAAGGAAATATTATAACGGCTGTTTTGAACAACTTCTTATTTACTCCTGCCATCTTAAATTGCAGCCCTGGAGTTCACTCAGCTCTTTCGCTCAAACTCAATTCATATTGCAACCCTTGTGTTTCATAGTAAATGACTTTGAATCTTATTCATTTTAAGTACATTGATTTTAACTAATTTCCAACTCGTTGCAGGACTGCCAATGGCATGCAGGCACAGTATGGGCGCGTGGTGCTGAAGGTATTTTTTGAAATTCAAATTTTGGGGGCTCACAGGAAACTAAGTGCAAGAACCAATAACACAATATTTTGACTAGCGATTTAAACCCCGAACTCCGTTAATTGTCGCCAAAAATCTGTTTGTTTCTCTAGTAAGTGATCTAACATAAATGATTCGCTCTTTATTTTGAGTGAAATGATTCCTAGCCATTTCCTCTGGCCTCTACGATCAGAAACAAAGCCTTGTCTCCCACAACGCAGCAGCATTTTCTCACCGCACAGTGAGCGCTAGAGACACCTAATAAATTCTAGAAGTCGAGCTAACTTCATGAAGAAGACCATTTATGGACCCTCGTGCAGCTAAGGTTGCCAAGAGAGCGTGCACTGTTGTAGTAAATAATTTTAAGAGCTTTTAACTCTTAAGAAGTTGACTCTTCTAATGAGCTCCGTCGTAGAAGAAAAGTTCATATTTTCCCAGCTTGTGAGGTACCCGAAAATTAATTTTAAAGTTACGGCATATTATGAACGGAGGATTGCTGTGAGGTCAAGATCCTCTAGTTTCTAAGACGTGTGAAAATGAAAGTGTGTTTTCCATTTTGAACTCGCGCGGCGCGCGTCACCATCGTGTGTAACTGCGTGAAGACACGCCAGCCCGGAAGCTACGCTGCTCTTAGTATCATTGTCATTTTTATTTGCTGTTATTGTTATTATTATTTGATATGGTTCTGTGAGCAGCGGAACGTAACTTAGTGAGCCATGACTTCAGCAGAGCAATAAAACTTTTTATGATTTTAGTACCGTAAGATTGCGCAGAATTTTCTCAACAAGTAACTTATTTTAGAATGTTTGTGAAAAAGCTTATTTTGAGGAAGATCATTATAGTCAGACGAAAATGTAGGATAAAATGTTTCTGTACCCCGAAAGTAATCCTACTTAGAAACAGTTTTTTGAAAGAGCTTTCTGTTTCCGTGAAACGAAATTACAATAAACAATTTCTGGAACTGTTCGAAACTTTAAGATGTCAGATATTCTAATTAAATCAATGCAAGGGTTGTCATTACGTTAGGTTTAAAAATAACGTAAGCTTTAGGTATTTTATCTAAAATCATCTCACGCGGCATCGAGGTCACTTCATAGCTCAGCGTCCGAAAGTGTGTCCATCTTTTCAAATTTTTAACACGCGAACACACATCCATAAACCTTGAGCCCTTTTTGTATACGGTTTTGCAAGAGGTCGACATAGATTTTCTTTCTCTACACCTTACTTGTAATTTAGCACAAAATCCAACAGCGTTCACCTGAACTCATAACAGACGCGTGATACACATCTGAGGTGTTCGTTGAGGTGCTTTAGTTGTCAAAATTTTAACGTAACTATTTCGTAATGTGAAGCGGTGCCATAGCCCAGGTGTACAAAACGTTTAGGAAAAATGTATTCACGATTTTAAAGCGATAAAAATCTCGCGTTTCCATGAAACCGTACCACAATGTATATTGTAAGCCCGCTAGAATTATTTTGGTATTAAAGTATTGTAATGGATCATAGACAGTATTATTATTGACATTCGAAAAATCGGTGTTTACATTTTGTGGACGCCCTGTACAATACATCAAAATTGATCAGCACCTAGAGCAACCGATGAACTCAATCGCTCCTTTCTGAAAAAATGTTTCGTGAATATCTACTGTTGAAAATTCACCCATTATTTTTCCTACTAAACTATCTTAAACTTAATACAAAAAACTTGAGTGGGAAAGTTAATACCAAAGACATGAGATAATGCTAAACGCTTACAACCATGAGCTAAAATTTCCTTTCAGAACAAAGATACCTCTAAAAATGGTTCTCTTAATATAACAATTGTTCGGACTGCAAAAGAGCGCCATCTCATACCTTATTTAGGAGCAATGAATAGATTGGACAGACTCCACCTGCAGTTGTATGGTTAAAATGTAAATTTGAATCGCTGAAAAGACAAAACACGAACTGAACAACGCAATACTTTACAGCTGGTAAAAATCACTTGACATGAACAGATATCTTATGGGGAACATAAAGCATTTTGTCCACCAACCGCAACTCACTCACGGACGAGATAAAAAGCTCATGCTGTGGCGCAATACGTTGGTGCAGACAAACCATGCAAGAGTTCATCTTTTTGTTTATCAGTCGGCAGTGACGAGTTATCTCCTATGGAACTCGAGGTATCTGTGATACGCAGCGAGTCAAGAGGCTGCCTGCTGCGCGACGGCGAGTTAGGAAACATTCGGAGATGCTGAGCTTATTATTTACACTTCTGTATATTGGCGAGTCGAACTTGAAGTAACATTCAAGATCGTATTAATTTATAAGGCTTTTGGCCGCATTCATGACTGAACTTAATTAAATCGAACAAAAAGCCATTCATGAACAGATGTGTGTTTTAGAAACACATTTCATGAACGACGAAGTTGTTTCAAAAAAGGCACAGGTAAAATGGAGTTAGATCCAATTTTCACGTGGATTATTAAAGCCATACAACAAAGTTTCATGGCCGCGGCCAAAAGTAATATTTTCTATGGAAATTATAGCACCTGAATAGCATGAGGAAATTTATGCTACAGTGAATTTTCTTAAACCGTTCACATTACACGCAAGTGACTTTGCACACGGTCGCTAAACTCAAACATTTATTTAATAATCCTCATTTAGTGATATAAATTCGTGTTAACATCGCCAGGCCCTTGAGAATTATTGCTCACTAAATCTTTTGAGCACAACAAACATAAGAACATCTTTGACATATTATTTTAAATCGTGACAACAGTTCAACAACTTCATGGTTTCCCATCGGGAGAAACACCAAACACAAAGTTGCCTCTTCGGTCTCATAAACGTACGTCAAGTATCAACGGAGGTGCATTGTTTGACGCGACGAAATAACTCCTCACACACAACAAAAGAGCGAGGTAGCCAAGTCAGTTCATTCAGAGAAGAAGACTCGGTTGCACAGGAGAGCGGAGGCCTGGGCGAACGCGCCCCGTCCTAACGACGGACCCAAACAAAAAAACACAAAACGAGCAGGTTTATAAGCGCGTAAAATAAATTCCATCCTCAGCGAATCATAAAATTTCCAACCCGTCTCTCTTCTCTCATTTTTTGTACATTCATTCGTTCTTTGAAGACCTTGGCCACTTGTGCTATTTGAGAGGCAGCTCAGTAATGTAGAGAAGTCGTCTTTGTCTGCATGCAGCGCTGCTTGTCTGCATGCAGTGCTGTTTGTCTGTAAGCTGCAGCTGTTTGTCTATATGCAATGCTGTCCATCATTATGTTGTACTGCTTCTATGCACGTGACGTTATTTGTGTGAGTGCACGTGTATGTTTGTTTACATGCATCGCTGTTTGTCTGCATGCACTGCCATTTCTCTGCTTGCAGCGGTTTGTCCGCATACAGCGTAGCAGAGCTGTTCGTCTGCCTGCATTGCTGATTATCTGCAAGCAGCAATGAATTAAACCACAAGGGTAAAAAATTTCACTAACGTGACCATACTCGTAGGAGGCCAGGAAAAATTACGACTCCTTGTAATGTAAGGAACCTTGCAATGAGGAACCTTGTAATTTAAGGAACCTTAAGGTACTGGGTTAAATGAAGCATTCAGGGCTGAAATCAGCGTTGGAGTGTCTGTATTGAATGTACGTGTGTTGCATGTGCTGAATATTGCTGGTTCTGCACATAGGGGAACCGCGGAGGCAGGGGCTGACTAGTCAGGGAGTCTCAGAAATTTGGGTATTTTGCACTCATCTGTGCCACGTGCTGCTCGTAGTGTATGAGGCACTCCTGTTGCTTGTCAACCACCCCTGCACCATACACCGGTCACATACACCAGTGCCTCACAGACGTCGTTGAGAGAGCGGGTGTAGCTCAGCATGCAGAGATGCTGTGGTGTACCCACAGCACGGCTGGCTGCTGCGACGTGTGCTGTGCTCAGAGCTCATCGGCGCAAGTGGTGAGGTGCTGTTATGAGGGGCTGTGTTGACGTGTCATGCGGCACATTACAGACGTGAAGTGAATTACGTAGCATGAGATCATTACAAACTTAAATACGTGGGAAGTAGGGCACACAAGCTTTTATACAAGAGATTTTCGGATAATTTTGGCTTGTACACCAACATCCTGTGTTAACGGATAATCATTTATTTTGCTCAATGAATCCCCTGGAAAAATAACGAACTAAGCCGTATGGTGAAATCGTTACACAGTAAATTCATTCGGTGGATCACTTGGACAAATCCAACCCCTTCTTTCATGGCACATTTTGCCAGCCATGGAAGATACAGATACACTCGCACCGAAGACAACCCACATATCTGGAGCTCTGCGCCGCAGGATGTTCCTGAGCTTGCCTGCGAGGAACATTTCCCGGTTGCAGGTCGTGGGCGTTCGCTAAGTAAAAACAAAGCAGCAGCTTGGCACAAGGAACCCGCGAAACGCTCGTAAAAATCGAGGCGAGTGTCCCGTAACGGGCGAGTATTAGCAATACGGCGTCCGGGCCCGTGTCCGAGGCCCCGTAATGGCCTCTCTGTAGCCAAATGATGCCCGCGCTCGTTAGTTACCGCCACTGCAGCCTTGGCGACCGTCCCACCTGATTACATAGAGCAGCCCTCCTAAATATCAGACATGATGCAGCAGCGTATTATTGATCGGCGGCCATGTTCCTGGTCGACTGATCCGTATGTTCAGCAGTTGGAGCTTTCAATCTCCGTCTCTTGTGTGCGATTTGGTCAACGTTGTGGTGGGATATCAGTTCAATGCAGCCAGATTGAGCTTTGAAATAATAAGGAAAAAGATTTTTGGAATGGTGAAAACAATGGGAACAGTTATTTCTTAACATTCGTGCGCACTAGCTTTCCCACGTACTTCGTGAAGTTAAGTGGACATTTCTTCGGAACCAGGCGCTTAATTCTGTGCCATCTTAGGGAGTTACAGATGGGTTAAGAAGTGAAAAGTATGCTGCATGCTCATGTCCATGCTGTGTCATGACTGCAACTCCGTTGTGCTTGTCACTCTGAAGTTCTCCTAGCTGTCGCATTCATGGAGCTCCCTCCACGGTCGCATTGTACCTGCCACTACGGTACACATTCTCCGCATTACCTCGTCCACTCGAAGCCCAAAGTCTTTCATTTCCTGCAGTACGTTTATGCAGTATGAAATCAGCAACAGTTCACCTGCTGCCTGAAGCTGTACAAAGTTTAACGTACGAGTTACAGCCTCTGCAGCTGGTACCTGCTCCAAGGTAGCAGCGTTAGTACCACGGTACGGTAAGGCTCAGCACGGCACCAGTTCTGTACCAAGCCACTTGGCTGATCAGAACGCGCGCCCCTTCGCCGCGGCTCATTTGCTTAAACAATCGCCGCAGACACCGGCGAACACTAAACATACATTACCTGCCTGAGCTGTACAACTGCTTCAATACCTTGGGCTCATCTGATGGTTTTCTACCTATGAAATTTGCATTTAAATCTATAACAAGCTACCTTCGACGTCCCATGGGCTCTGAGGTTCTTTACATGAAATAGGAGCATTTTTATGCAGAGCTCTTGAACGGAGACTCCGTCTCGGTTGCTCCTAGTGGTGCAACGGACCTTAGCGTAGTTACGTGCTAGACTATCGTAGATAAGGTTGTCGTGTAAGACTGGTGTCATCAGGGTAGTCGTGTAAGACTGGTATCATCAGGGTAGTCGTGTAAGACTGGTATCATCAGGGTAGTCGTGTAAGACTGGTATAATCAGGGTAGTCGTGTAAGACTGGAATCATCAGGGTAGTCGTGTAAGACTGGTATCATCAGGGTATTCGTGTAAGACTGATATGATCAGAATAGTTCTTTGATGCAAGTTTCATTTCATAAGGTAGCTCGGAGAGGGTCACTTTGTGAGGAAAGATATGGCTGATGATCACCTTAAAAGAGAACGCAGCCATGTGATGTTACGGCGCATCACGCATCAGAGCCATCACTTCAATAGGATATGGTCAGGGATATGGGAAGCTCATGAAAACGTCTCGAGTGATATTCGCTTGACAACAAAACATTCAGCTCGCGTACGCTTGTCTGGCGCCCCCTCCACTCCCATGTCTCAGGTGCGCATCTCTGATTCCCGAACTTCGGAGCCTTTAGTAAGAGATACCCGAATTATTTTTACTTGTCCATAAATCGAGTCGGAAATTGTGCATTGAACAGTAAGGATCTGCAACGTAAGTATTATAGAGTTATTGTTTATTTCAATTCTTACTTCTTTTGCGGTTGAGATCCTGGCGGCAGCATTTGAGTAACTTCAGAGACGAAGATTTAAGGATTTATTTTCCTCCTGAGCTCGTGCACCAGATGCGCTTGCTACTGCCACTGCACTACACGTTAGCTCCTTCGTGTCCCAACGAAGAAACTCCACTCAAACTTTAATAAATTTCATACGCATAAATTTAAGCGCCTCACAACGGGAAATCAACGGCTTGCTGACTAGCTAGGATTAATGGTCTTTCTAAATGAGTAAAGTTCAGATTTATTCGTTGAACTATCGAACTTCTGTAGAATGCTACTTGATTGTAATTTATTGCCATTGAGAAAAAATTGCTTGCAAAAAGTTGAAGGACGATTTAAAAATGTGGTTTTTACCCATCCAACCATTGGACAAATCAGGAAAGTTCTTCAGACAGAAGTGAGCGGCCGTATGATCGGTGTGTGCCATTTGCTATCCACGCTTTTAGAACGTATTTCAATTTATAACACACGTACTCTTGTTTACTGGGCACAATATTTGAACGAAACATTGTTTGCGAACATTTACTCGTAACTCGTTAAATCTGTTACTCGTTATGCCGGGCAACTACTCTGGTAAAAGAATAAAAAGGCAATCTTCAATCATAAAAAGCAGAGGGCTGAGGCTTTAGTAACGAACCTATAACATGACATTCTTTAGGTTTTTCCTTGTCGGATTAAGTCACATTTTTAAAATAGTTCTTGGTAACAATGGGGAATATGAGGACCGAGATGAATCTATCACTCTAAAATATCCGAAACGTCTCGTAATGTAGTCCTCAAGTTATGTAGTCCTCAAGTTATGTAGTCCTCAAGTTATGTAGTCCTCAAGTTGTGTAGTCCTCAAGTAATGTAGTCCTCAAGTTATGTAGT
>JACJUY010001331.1:137255-150602 GCA_014220935.1 Platorchestia sp. MABIK | reverse complement strand
CATTAGTAAAATAAAAGAATTGTGACCTTAAGTCACGACGATCAAAGGAAATGACAGCAGAGAAAAATAGGTCCACGACACAACACACCACATGACAGTGCAGAGAGACAATGTTACGCTGCACGAACGCGTGCCACACTGCATCGTAGAGCATAGCGATAATACACAGCACATTTGGTTGTGGCTGGTGGTGCACACGAATGGAAGGGGAAATGTGTTCTCAACATATGTGACTTCTAAATTTGAACAACAGCAAAGTAACCTTCAATTCTTTTAAAACGTAATCGAAGTTTTGTGAAGGATTCTTGTTACATTCAACAGAATTCGTATCCACAAATTCGAAACAGCAACAACGCGAGAAACAAAGTTGAGCCCTGTATTCGACGTCATTGAATGCAAATTTACTACTTAGCCTTTCCCTATACGATATTTGGTTGCGTAGCTTACATAACGAACAGAGTATTCACATTAAACCATCGAGCGAACTGAGCTCTAGCCGTTGCAGCGAGAATCACTGTGTTCTTGTCGTTAAAACACACGTTTGACGTAAGGCTTGTGCATGCTCTCCTCATAGCAAAGTTTGCTCATTGAAGCAGCGGAGGCGAAGGAGTGCGAGGCGCAGTATTTGAGCGAGACGGGCCTCGCAGCTGTTGCAACCGCAGCGAGGCCGGCTGCAGCACATGCTGCATTGTAGGCGGCACTGTAGTCGACACCTGAAGGAGCTTGTTCTGTTGCTGATGCCTGGTCGCAATTTGTCCTCCTTGCTCCTACTTCAGGGTTTTGCGAAGCCTTCGAGTAATGGTCTTGCAGTATACGCATCAGCCGAGCTGAATGCCACCAACTGAGCTGAATTGCAACACCTGAACTGAAATGAATCCACCTTTACCATTCGGTAATCAGCGTCCCACCGAGCTCGCTCAGCCTTGCCACCACCTCTTTAATTATTTTCTCAGAAAACGAAGGTTGACTGGAGATCATCATTCACGAAAAGACTTTGGCGTTCGATATCCCACTCGTCCACAAATCTGGCCTCAAACTTGTCCTCACGTGTGTGCCAGTACAAGCACCTGCGTAAAAGAAGCACGGGAGTGCGATAGGACATTAAGCGTTGAATAAAATGCGAGATACGTGGCGAAACCCAAATTGACCCTACGGAATTCTCTGAAGCATTGTGTATACGCTATTGATCACCAGTAATTTCATTGTCAATATTCCACGCAGCCATGAGCCGACCTATGAGGTTCATGCTCTGCTGCATCGATTTCGTTTGATTATTAATATCAGTTCGGTTGAATTGAGATTGATCACAAAACCTCTTACTCGAATGATGTTTAAATTCTGTTTGAAAAATAGCAAAATTTGCCAGTGAGTGATGTGGTTCCCAGCACATCAGTCGCGGATCATTAGTGCCACGTCAAAGCAGGCTGGCGAGGCCAACGTCACTCGAATTTCATTGAAAGTAAATGGCAAAGTTAGCAATTTGTGAGGTCAAAGGCTGTCAAATAATTTAGCGCGTGCACTGTAATATACTTTTGGATTCATCTCATAAGTTAAAATTAAAATCATGAACACATTTATTAAGGGCAAAAAGTCAATAAGGTTCCATTTGTGCAAAAGGCCTCTGGACATTTGGTTCTGCAGAAGCCTCTTAGTCTCCTCACACCTCTTTTTAGGTAAATCTACCACCCTGCATAGTTCATCCTTTTCCTAATATTAGGGGCTAAGCCTCGTGGCAGCATTAACCTGATAACAAATTTTCTTTTTTGTTGTAACGTTTCGAAAAAAACATTTTAAATCAGTGAGCACTTCTGGCCACCTCTACTAGTATCAATGTTAATTGTACAGGATGACCGACATTGTATTGAACAAACTTCAACATAAGGTTAAACGAGTTACTAGGACTTCAAATTTTCACATGGCTACCAAGGTTTCTTGATACTACGTCTCTAGTTTTTTTCTAGAGACATTTGAAGAGAAAACCTCACTGGCAGAATAATTGTTGAAACCTCTGCAAGGATTCGTGAAACTCCTGGTGTTTTCGATTGCGTCTGTCAATCACAACACTGGCGTTTGAACACCTACATCGCAACAGATGGGCGTCTTGTTGCATATCATCAGAAAAAATCTAACCTCATTTAAAAATCAGTTTCTTTTGATTATAATAATTAAAGCTCCTATTATGTTTCTTTTGTTGATAATAAGAATGCTTTCTTAACGTTTACTCTTCCTTGTCTTCCAACTTAACGGAAATATTTTTCTCCAATACGTTTCAAATTTCAAGTCCTTTTAACTCTTTAACAAAGCGTTTTTGACTGCACAGTTATTGAGTAAAAGTGTTTATTTCAACGGTCCCAACCTTATGTTCAAGATTGTTCAGCAAATTGCCTGTCACCCTCCTGAGATGATTTCTAACTTGCATTGAAGTTGATCAAAATAAAAAGAAACACTGTCAATGTCAGTCTTTTGCGGTGTGCTTCAGAGATGTATCTTGAGATGTGAGATGCTGGGCGTCTGTGTCCTGTGTCGAACTTTTTTCTGCCTTGAAGCTTTCTTGTAAAACGCCGCACGGGAAGTTATGATTACCTATATTGCAGCACGATGTCCGGATTGCTATTCTTATGGCTATGGGATGCTGATTTGTTGTTGAGCAGAACTTTTCTTCCGGCACAGTTGGAAAATTCTAGTATAATTAGCTCAAATTATGTTTCAACATTTTGCTCCCAGAAACTGAAATGGGATGATTTCATTCATTCGCTGCAATAACACTTTATTTGCCAACGAGAAAAGTTGGGCCAGTGAATCAATGACTTTAAACATAAAATAAATGTGAAGAGTGATCATTTCGAAATGTTGTTCGGAAAAAAGAAAACACTCAAACAGTTGTGTCTATAGTAGCGGAATAACTTATGAAGAAACGAAAAATTAAATAAATGGCGATAAAAACCATGGATGGTATGTTAGAAGGATCACTTAACGAATGAGTCACAGTAACGAAGCCCGAGAATAAATGCTCGCTAACTTTTTTAGCGACAACGTGACCAAGGTATTGTTTGCCTGCATAAAACCGATGAAGTTATCACGCGACCGCCACACGCACGAACACGTAATCAGGCGGCCCGTAGTGCCAGGACACGGGCTCTAAAAGCCTCACGTCGTAACGCTCCGCCCGCCACGGTCACCGAGTCAGTTCGTCACTTGTACAAACTGAAGCTTTTAACGTCATCCTCAGGGCCGGCAAATTTTTTGCGACCAAATTTTTTCTGACTTTTCAAGCCAAATATTTTCCCCACTGTTTTCATTAACTTCAAATTGACATGCAAATTTTTTATTTTATTTTGTGGTCAACGAAAGCTTATTTCATTATTAAATTATTATAATCAAGATACAAAATTCTTTTGAAACTGAGTAAAAACCTCAGCCACTATTGTTTGATCTGAATTTCAAAAGTTAAACGTATTCAAGACAGGTTTCCAGAATTTTTCATTCCTGAGCATTTTGAAACATTGATGGCGCATTCTAACTTGTGACTCACCGCGAGAAAGTGGAATTCCTTCCAACAAAATCATAAAACCAGGAAGCGTTTCTTCAAAGGGCCGTCAAAACTTCGAGGCAGCTACGTCCCCACCGGAATCGCTCAGCGTGAACACAGACAACCCGTAAAGCTCAGGTCCACGAGAGAAATTTAGTGCCAGATCAGAAATGAGAGGAGCGGTTCTGAAGCACCCTCACCGTCACCACGTTGGCAGTGTTCATCCGCACCAGAAACTTTGCTAGCGAATCAAACGGCAGCCTTGAGCTTCAATAGGAAATGAATTTATTCCTGCTGGATTGTTGTAGAATGCGTCGGCTAAAAGGAATGATGAAGTGTTGGCGAAAGCTAAAAATGATGAAAGAATGAAAAGCTGATCAGTTAAAAAGCTGAGGAATAATAATAAGTTCGCTAAAAAGAATGGCACCTGCTCGCTGGAAAATGTGTCAACTACAGAAATTAATGAGTAGCAAAAAGTGGTGTATCTGCTTTGAGGAGTGGGACATGATGCCCTCAAAGCAGAGTGAGACTTTGGTACATGTTGTGAGAATTTACACACCCATGACAGTCAGGCACACCCATGGAAGTGTGTACCGAATAGAAATACCGATACGTTAGGAACCTTATCAATGGAAAAACTCAACTCAAAAACTCAACTCAATCTAAAATGACGGCTCTGGAAGAATGAGTATAGATTTGGCTGGGCCGCAGTAGATAGAGCTTATTGGACATCTGAAAAACCTTAATAAACCTAGGAGAACGTGTTGCGTTGCGATAGACTGAAATAGCACTTTGAGCAAGTTACTCTGATTAAAAAATATTTTTAGTAATGAACTGAAACGAATTTTTCTCTATTTTTTAACTTTACGAAATAGTTCAACACGTGTTAAAGTAAGAACAAATTCACCTAACATTTGTTGAAAATAATTATTGAACCACTGTCAATCGTTGAAAATTCAATATCTCTGTAATCTATAAAAAATCACGTTTCGATGTGCAAACATCATCTTCAGGCAGAAAATACGCAGAACTTTTTCAGTCACATTGATAAAATCAAATCCAATATTTAAGCCATCAGACGCAGCACGAATGTTGAAAATTACAGCACAAAAAAATGACTAGAGACAAAATTTTTTTTGCAAGAAAATGTACTCGCTAGACTAGGTAATAGTATTGAACAACTATTGGTGTTCATACCACAAGCGGAAGGGGCGAAATGAATGATCGAGCGGTTGCATCAAACTTCTAAGCTGCAAGTCTAGTAAATAATTTTAGACCAAATAAGTCATCAGTGCTTTCGTTACGAGCAGGTTAAAATTTATGGATGTGTAATGCTTATTTTATTTGAACAAGCTCTTTTGTAACAACACTACATAAAATTTTTGTGTTAGAGAATAGATCTTCACTTGAAGGCTGGCAATTATGATCAGTACATGATTAACTGAACTGAAGTTGATCCTTTCGCACATTAGATAATATTGAATGGAAACAAGTTCTACAGAGTTGAGGATCCTGCACGGGAGATGGGACAGCGACACATGCCCGCAGATGAAGCGCAAGCAAACGAGGGAGTGGAAGGGCGGTCGTGAGCCAGGTTAGAATGGCCAGGTCACCGCGAAGATTTTGACATTAGAGACGTGAAGAAAGGAGGGCGATGGAAAGGCCGGGGAGGAGACTTCGACGATAAGGTCCAAGAGGGAGACGGAATCCCTCGGCACCGGCGACCTCGTGGCGCCCGTGCCTGGAGGAACGCCAAATTCGATCGTGCATTTGGACGAGGCACCTTTACCTTCGTCTCGACTCGGCTTCATCGCTCACTCTCCTGACTCCTTATTGAGGTCATAACTCTCATCCGGGGGCTCTGGACTCCCATTCTTCTTCCCTCATTACATGTTTGTAAAGAGAACCTCTGCTCTAGCGTCTCGCAAATCTTCTTTTGTAATAGGCACAGTTGTCTTCGAAACTAATCCCTAAGACATTCCTGACATAGAAATTTAATTCTGAAGCTCATGATACTAGCAGGAAACTAAAGTTTTTATGAGGTAAGAGCAAATCTTTTCAGAGCGCCTACGATGGAAAAGTATGCCGTCATTATTTTCGTAAAATCGTGAAAGAAAACGATAAAATACTTTCATTTCTCATCGCTTAAGTACACGCAAATTTTACAGTTTGCAAATACGATAGGGAAACACACCACTTTTCAACAACGCCAAAGAATAATTCGAAGCTTGAATTTCGATGTGAAACCAACCATGGTGTAAAAATCTTTACCGCACAGACATCATCGCGAGATCCTCGATCTGCTCATTCGCGACACTCTCTTCTCGCCCAGGAGAGCAGCGCAGCTCACGATAGCCTCATTACCTCCTGGGGCGGAAGCGCAAATTCCCAGAGACAATACTGGGGAACAGGCCTGGCAATTCAAGCTCCATTGGAGATATTTGAACGCGCGCACGGAAAGATTCCTGCAAAAGACTTCAATAAAAACGAAGCGCTAGAGACGATTGGCTGTGCTGCGCTCATCGCCAGCACTATACCGTCGTGCTCGAGCAGCAGTAAACGGCGAGTGGAGAGCGTCGAGTTTATTCAAGAACAGCGCTATTTGTTCTTGAAATGAAAACAGCTGTTCGTTCGCTGAAAGGTGAACGCCAATGGCTATAGGAGATATAAGAAATAGCAATCCATGCACTGTAACCACTGATACTAAACGAGCAGCAAGACTTTAAAAGTTCAATTTAATTCTATTACTAGATTAATAGAAATTCCTGCCAACTACCCGTTGCATTAAGGTATGGTTCACTATAAATTATGAATGTTAACACAAATTGGGCTCCAAAGGCACATTAAGAAGTGAAGCGAGAAAAAATATCACAAGTCGAGCAAAGTCTTAGTGCATTTGAGAATATAATTAAGCTTTGATTCAGAAGTAATCTTTACATTATTCTGGTTTACCACTAGTGGTCATATTAAAAAAAATAAGCAATTCTTTTAATACAAAGAAGGCAACTCCAATGCTAAGAAATATTGAAACTTAAGACATTGTGTTAGTTTAAATTAATGAAAAAAGACTCATTTAATTAATGAGAAAAGAAAAAACTCAAAGACGATTTGTTGCCTGATCCAGCGTAAATGAATGAACATGAAGTGGTGATCGTGTTCTCTGACGCACCACTCTCACGCCCGCCTCAGCGCACAACTGCGGGCAAGTTTAGGGCCCTGGAGGGCTGGGCGGCGCAGTCAACAACGCGTCTCAGGCGCCCTTTCTATGATAAAGAAACTTCACCGGACTGCCGCAGCGAGAAAATTTACAAGTTCTCCCAAGTTGGCAGCGAGCAAATTAGAGAACTCGGGCCAAAACTTTACGAGTGTCTATTTATTTATTCAGGCGCGGAGATTCCCGAATCTTTTGGAGCAGAACCTGACTTGGCTTCACGTCTTGTTCCTCCAAACGAAGCTGCAGCACATCTGCTGGAGTTAGCATAACATTTTGTTCTGCTCTTCCGAACTGCAAACTGAGCAGCGAGGTTAGAGTTGCATGGAGAGCTGGTTTTAAAGCTGTCATTCTATCTAATTTCCTACACTATTAATGCATAGATGGTTATTTAAGGGAAATTAGATTAAGGTACTTTTTCAATTGAGAAAATATCGATAATCTGAGTCTAAACAATACAATTTATCGCCTTAGGAGATGAAACCCACAAATGAAATACTAATACCTGAAGCGAGTGCTGCCTCCCAGTGAAAATGTGTTCTCGAAAGAAACTTTTTCGTATCGTACAAAGCAAGGTAAGTTGTAGCTAGGCGAAAGAATTACATCGAAGGCCAAATTACTTTCCAAATTCCTTCAAACTGCTTCTTTGATATTGAAGTGTTCACCGAAGCTTAAAACGAGTGAAGATGATACGCTTGCATTACAGTACAAACAGCAAAAAATTGAGTCTGGCAATTCATTTCGACTAAGCAGGTGTTGCTACGGTGAGCCAAATGTGTTCTAAACTTCGAGCCAACTATTGCAGTAAGTCACGAGAATAATTAGCAAGAATTTCGACATCTTTAGCCTCACCAACGTTATGCGACAGCACAGTATCAAGAGCTTCGCTTCACTGCGGTGTCGGAATAGAAAAAGTTAGAGAATTTACACCGCTCTGAGCGGACTCATTAACGCTGCCGTTCCACTTCTGCTTACTTAGGCTAAGTAAATTCAAAACTTTTAAACTATGCACTCAATACTGCACTGCAGTACCACTGAAGGTGCAATGATAAGGTGATGGAATTGCAGTAGCTGGGAATATTTTATTCCACGAATTTGTGATCGAGCTATATACTACTAAGAACCTGATCAAAACAACCTGAGGATTGCACCACATATTCTATTCGGCGTCGATTCCTCTTTAAAATATTATGCTAATTTTTGACTCTCAATTGAACTGCATAGGTGTTCACGTCAATTTATTTAAAAAAAAATAAAGAAAAAGAAAAGAAACTCCGAAAAATGAAAAGGATGTTATCTATGTTTTGATGAAACTTTAGTACAAAATGAAACCCAAAACAAAGTAAACTAGTCGGTATTTAAAAGCACAACCTTTCTGTGATTTGACAACTGGCAGTCTCTTCGGCATTTCCTCGATTCCCTTGCGACAGTACTGCAATGAGAGGGCGCCCCACTTCTTTGATTTTGTCCACAGTTCATCAAGATTTCGAATATTTTCTTTGCATAGCTGTTGTTTCATGTAATGCCATACATTCTTGATTGGATTGAGGTTTGGTGATTCTGAGGCCAGTTCAAACTTGGAATGTTATCCCCTGGAGGAATCTTTAGTATTGCCTGCAGTGCAAATGTGACGATTTTCATGCATGAAGATTGTCTCACAGTACCTTTAAATTATCATCAAAATAGACCACAAAATGCCTATCCATCATATCAATGTATTTAGTCAATTAATTCGTCCGTCTAATTGACCTAGAGACGCTGGACCATGAGCACTGATCACACTCCACACCACAACGGAACCTCCATCACCTTGCAGAGTTGAAATTGTACATGCACCTGGGATTATATTCCTCGTCTTTCCTTCGTCAGACGTACTGCCTGCCATCACTGCCTAGCCTACTGAACTTGCATTGATAGCTAAAAAGCCCCCTCCGCCAGTGTGAGGGCGTCATGATTCTCATAACATCTGCCGAACTCCATATGGCGGTTTTTGTTCTTCAAATATATCATTGGTTTGCGTCTTGCGATACAACCTCGTAACTTAAATTCTTTCAGCCTATTTTTAATTGTTGAAAACAGTCCTTTTCAACAAGGTCAAACCAAGTTGGGACATGTGGAGCAGTTTCAAGTCTGCTTCTGAGGCTGTGGATAAAGCTTTCTGGCGCTGTCATCTCTGTAAGAAATTACCATAGGACGACCAGATTTTGGGCTATCTCGGACACTGAAAGTTTTCTGATGCTTTTGCACAGTCATTCGTACACTTTTCTCATCACATTTCAGTTTTCTACCATTTTCTCGGTTGGATAATTCAGTATTGTGGAGTTTAATATCCTCCTTATGGTCTATGAGAAAATGTCGATGTATTCGCACCATCACTTGATTATAGCGTTAAGCGATATAGAGCAACAGTTGGCACGATTACAGATACTCTTTTGTCTAAAAGCTGCATATACATAAACTGGTTGACTTTCAAGTTATGAACTGTGAGGTTTCTTTTTCTCTTCTTGATTTTTTATCAATATAAATTGACGTGAACACCTGCGTAGTTCTAGTGAAAATCAAATAAAAGCATACAGTTTTAAGCGGGAATCGACTCCTAATCGAATGGTTAGTCTACTTAAGTAGAAAACGTTGATGCAGCTCTTGATCGATCAGTCAATCCCAATAGAGCGCGCTTTGAACAAAGTCGCTGCGTCAATAATCGTCGAAGATATGCTAAATTGAAGTTTGCAATTTATTACTTATTTGTGCAACTATGAAAGTTAAATATTGGGGTCCCCTTAATTACTTAAAAATTTGTTCATCCATTCAAGAGCGTTTGTTAACCTTGTGTTCTACAATGTTTACTTCTAGTCCTGAATCTCGAGTAAGCTCGGTTGTGCGAACACGCTACTGCTCTACCCTGTATTAGTTGGATATTCTCACCCCTTGACCACTTACGTATGGTAATTTAACTATCTGTTGAACACAAAATGCACAACATAACATCAGTGATCAAGCGAACGAGCGCTTCACGATGGCAGACATGCACAAGATGGCAACTTCTGTTCCAATAAAGTGTAATTTAGCTAGCAAGGGACTTCATTGCTGCAGCATGAGGCTAGAAAAGGTTTTAAGAGAGCTTGTAAATTCTCTGTGCATCTTATACCCCAATGTCTATCATCAATATTTTCTTTTTAATTTTTTGCGTAGCCCTTTGTCTTTAATGAAGTTGCATCGCAAACTAGAAGAATTTGTATCGCGATGTGAGCTATTTTGGAATGTAATGCTAATATTTCTAGAAGAAAACAATAACATTCGACAATAGATTCGTGGTATCTTAATCACTAAAATCAACAGAAACAGTTTTAAAATTTTGATGCAGCCTACAATTTTCTCAACAAATAAAGCATATTATTTTCAAACAGGATTTCCTCGTACTCCAGCCCCGTGCCCATAAGCAACTAAATGTGGCTTATCTAAAATGCAATATTTTACGTGTTATTAATATGCTTAGGAATTCAGCACCCAACTGTTGTTCTCTTGCTTCGATTGCCGAGAACGTCAACGAAAGCAAGAACGTCAAATAAATCCACGTAAATACATGTATATATATACGTACACACATTTCTAAATAAACATACGTAAATAAACATCCATAAACAGTTTATATACATAGATCCAATTGCTATTAAGGAAACACGATTTATCCTTCAACATCCATCCTTTCATCTCATAGTCAAATTTATCCAGCGGACGCGTCAAGTCGAGCATCGTTAAATAATCATTCATTCATACATCTCCGATAGAAAGAATCAATGTAAAAATAGACGAACATCGTAACTAAAATTGGAAACAAAGAGCTGAGCTTGTTAAACAAAATGGTTGAAGTCTACTTTCGCGACTATGAATGAACATCCACAATACAACACTGACCCTAAGACTCAGATCCCAAAGGACGGCAGCTAAATTCAGAATTCTGGAAGTCTGGTAGCCGTGGAATATCAAGTGTCGTGACAGCACAAATTGAAGGCCTAGAATGGAGCAGCTCGCCGCTCCCGATACACTCGACGCCGTCGAAGTCTTCACTGATAAACTCAGCCGCCTGGAAAATCATCTGACGAGCTCGGAAATGGTCCGAAATTCCAGGAAAGTGTTCTTCCGCCATCAAACTTTCGTATTCATCATCAGTGAGCAACGTTTGCAGTGAAAATATTGAAAGAATGCATTCTTTTAGAGACGTGAATGGTCCATACAGGCAGGATTACTGTGCTGGCATGATCTTAAACGATCGAAATATAAGAGCAAGCAGAGCTCATATCTGGGACAAAATGTTGTGGAAATACATGTGAATCCTATAGTCTAAGGAAAAAAAACTGTTATCGTCTAATGAGTGCAACTTGACAATCATATGTGCTTACGTTGTCCATAAATAGAGACACCAAATTCCTTCCCTGAGCCAAGCGCGCGTGGTCGAATGGAAATACTGGGACAGACAGTGCATTATTGCTCGACGGTGGACAGTCGGCTCCGGAATGCCCATCAAAGCGCGGTAGGCTTTGCAGCTACTGAGAGCTTCAAGTTTTAATGGCCCACACCGATTGTAGTTGCAGAAATATTCTGAACGCTCAATAAGCCGATGCATTCATTGCAAATTGACTGGGCGAATGAATTCAGAGAGTCAGTTAAATGAAGACTCAGAGCTGCTAGGTTGCAAAGTATTGTTCAATCAGACATGGGTTACACGACGTAAAAAATGTTTCCAATGTTTCCATATTTGAAGGCACAGGGCGAGCAACATGCTGTGAGGCAGATAAATGTATACTCGAGCATCGTGAAATTGTCTAGCATTCTTTTAACAAATTGGAAATAATGTACCTAGACAATAATTATCATAATTGCAAGTGCATGTAGGCTAAAAACAGCCTAAACTGAAACAAAGCGAAATGATGATTCACAATAAGCATAGATTGTACTAAAATGTTTTGAATGAACAATTTCATGGCGAACGAATTATGTTTCTGTCCATTCTATGCGGCTTAATGTTTACACCTAGAAAAATATTACCCCTAAAACGTTGACACTCGAACACGCGTTTTATTCAGTTCTATAACCCTGCATACATATTTATCACAGTACTTGTTTAGAAAACAACCTTCAACTTTTTCGCAATTTTGAGCAAAATTTCGTTCGGATTTATCTGTTTATCGCCAACAGCACAAGCAGCACAAAATATTTTGTTTGCATTGTGTGCGAGTAAGAAACAAATTATTCATTCACACAGCACAGAATTCAATTTCAAACAGAGTCTCGTGATCCCGTCGTTACGTCCATCAAAACAGTACAGGAATTAGTTTCAACGCCGCGCGATACAGCACACTGAGATGTGATGCGAGTTCATTTTTGAGGGAAAGATCATATTGGGCGCGAGCGCGTGTATACAAGCACCCGACGCAACAGAGCTGGTCACAATATCGAAGCCTCGCAGAACTCATCCTTTACGTACCTTTTTAAGCTATGCGATTATTGAACAAAATTACGAGAAGTATATGGCAAAGTCAGAAATTCTGTGACTTAAGCTTCGTGAAGCAAAAATGCCAGTATTTCTATATTCTGAAAGGGAATCTCTTTAGTGCAGCAAACCTAACATTCAGAATGGTTTTTGTGACCTCAATGCATTGTGCATTCGTGGCTCAAGTCCATATAGACTCATCCAAGAGTTACTGGTTCAATTCATGGTGTAGAGCAAAAAAACCGATTTTAGATTTCAGAATAAAAATAACAATGCTCTCTATTCCCTGTTTAGGAAAGTAAATAACACAGTAGTAAAGCCTTAATCTGTAAACAGACCTGCATATTTCAGCCTGTACGAGATACGCTTGCTAGAGTTTGGAGTGCATGTACCAGCTCATAGAAGGCGAGCTTGTGCACTGTGCAGCACTTCACAACTTCCTACCGCTGGTCTCGTGGCATTAGAGCCCAGTTCTCGCAGACGGGGCGTGCAGTAGCGACCGCCGTCAGAACTATTTCTCAAGAGATACAACGAAAAGTGCAGTTCTTGTGAGGAAACTAGCATTCCCCTGAGTCCTCAATTTGACTTCTAAATTAAGTTAAGTCCAGTAGTCGGAAGATGTTGCCTAAGGCCTTGAGTATGAGCTCCTGAAGCTGTATAATCCACTCTAGGCCCCGATGCGCGTGCGTCCAATACTTTTTGAAATACTTGAAAATGGCAAAAACGTTAGCATGTTGTCATGAGAGTGCTAATTGAGGCGAGCACTAACTTAATGAACTCGATAAAACTTCTGTGTACCGGTGACAGACTCCATTACAACATTAGCAGCAAATTGAGCGGGATTGGGAAGCTTATTTAAAAAGCAACTCGATCGCTCGCAAGTCCAAGTAATTATAAAAGCAAAGCTACTCTGGACATTGATGTTAATGAGGGCTAGTTGAATTATTACTGCACACCAGTGGGGCGGCATACCAGTGGTGCAGTGTCGTAACCTTCTTTTCTTTTCAAGTCAATTATACAGTTATTTCTACTTCGTCAGTCGTTTAAAGGTTGACCTTCAAATTTACGGTTTATTTCAGCAGGATATATTAAACACAAATCTAAGTACGGCCATAC
>JACJUY010001331.1:66237-105422 GCA_014220935.1 Platorchestia sp. MABIK | reverse complement strand
CCTAAAAAACATGTTACTAGTTCTGTAACTTTGAAATTGTAGAAGTTGCATTATCTGTATTACACATTTTTTCACAAATCAAAAAGCAATCAAAAAAGCATCATTGCATCATTTCACACATTTGGGGAAAATTTTTAGGAAAATACGTTGAAAAATGACATTTTTTTGGAAATTGTCAAAGTTTTATCAATGGGACATACAGAATGTGTCTTGCCACACGTCCTGCTTTTGTAGCTGAGGAGTCTACTGGGTTGTTGCTTGCAGGTGTGAGATGGCAGATAAAACAAAGCTTCTACCCTAATGCTGTAATGTGCATTTGATCCTCGTTTTTTTTAACCAAATGGTACAGGGACCAGTCTGGATAGCACGAATGTATATATTGAACTCAAAATAAATCACCCTGCTGATGAAGGTTAAAATACAACAAAGCTATACTTTTGATCACACTTTCAGGTAGGCATAGTTCATATAACCAAAATCTTGGTTAACTTGATTGGTACAAATGAGAGTCCAGTGTATACCTCTCTTTGTATATGCTTAATTTCAGAAAAAATATTTAATGTGTAATTCGCATTCAGCTTATGGGCTCCTTGCAAAGAAGCAATTATGTTCTGTCACCTGTTAGGACTAAGGGCTCCTTGGAAGTAGATCCAAGAGTGCTGGGCTGTGCTGTGCTGCAGAGTGCACTGCTGGCACTGTTCTTGCCTGTAAACCTTCAGAATAAATAGCTCAGCCCTGTGGGGCTCATGACCTACTCAAACCTAAATTTGTAGGGCTTGTTTCAAAATTTTACTTGACTTGATGGTTTTTCTGGCTGACATTTTCTTTTTGCTCAAGGAGGCAGAAATATGTAGTTGAATTCTGAATACAGTCGTACCTCGGTACTCGACCATAACCCGTTCTGAGGTGGTGGTCAAGCACCGATTTGTTCCTACACCGAAACCAATTTTCCTAGAGCTAGAGCAACACCAAAAAGTTTAAATCTGGGAAGAAATACTTGAACAAACTGCGGACGTCTTACTCCGCGGGCGGTCCGAGTCACATTGACGCTTAACCCGCTGGCCGAGAAGGGCCGAGGAGCGCGTTCGGGTTGATTCGGCTTGTCGAGTACCGAAAATCTTCTCGAGGTTCGATGCATTTTCAACTCAAATTTTTTGGTCAAGCACCGATTTGGTCGAGTATAGAGGCGGTCGAGTACCAAGGTACGACTGTATTGTGTTTTTGAGTCTAACTTTGCTAAGCAAATAACACTTTGATGTTGTGGATGAATTTGAACATCACTAATTTCATTTCAGTTTTACTAAGTAAAATTTTGGTAATACTTTAAAATGGCTAGAATTGTCAGTGGCTTCAGTGGATATGAGATTAGAAATTTTTGAATTGCATGTAGGAGCACTTTGTATTTGTATGCCTGTAGAGTTGTTGAAATGTGCCAGGTTGGTGTTTCTTTGCAGTCTCATTTTTGTTCCTAGATGAGATATATGTTTAATGCAATGCTGTTCCCAGGTACTGGAGAGTCGGGCAAGTCAACCTTCATCAAACAGATGCGCATCATCCATGGATCGGGCTACTCAGATGATGACAAGAGAGGTTTCATCAAACTGGTCTATCAAAATATCTTCATGGCCATGCAGTCAATGGTGGATGCTATGAAGCTCTTGAACATTTCCTATGGGGATTCACAGAATCAGGTAAGCCTTGCATCTTTCTGCTTGCTATTTGTTGGGTATGTATAGGATAACATAAGATCAACATTTTGAGAAACATTTACCACAAGTACATCTTTTGTAAAACAAGGAAGGATCTCCTCAGAGGGATACAACCATTGTATTTAGGGGAATTAGCGCTCCCAGGGAGAAAACATGAGATCCTGAACTGGAGTGTAGGTAGGTCTTTTATGTTGAAATAAAATGTTTTTGTTTTGTTAAGGATCATTTTTTCAGTTTAGTGCTTTCCTGTTTTTTAGCACTTCTAACTTTCTTCAACTTTTATCTTGTTTCACAGCCTTCCTTCATAACTTACCATTTCTGTGCGCATGGGATCTTGTGTGAGAACACACCTTGTGTGTAGATTCTGCATTCCCTTAACCCCATGCTAAATGGTACCTTTCTTTTTTTGGAATGCCTTTTTTGTGGTTTGGAGGGCAAAAAATAATTTCCTCCTAGAAATAATCATAATAATTTAATTCCCTTCTGTCCTGTTTTTCAGCACTTACCATTTTCTTCTTCAACTTACATTTTGTTTCATAAATGTCTTTCTCAACTGTTTCTATGTACATACTTTGTGCATAAATTTCACATTCCCTCAACTCTATACTAAATGGATTCTTTTTTCTTCTCTTTGGAATGCCTTTGTTGCAGTTAGGGAGGGTTAAACTTAACATTTTATCTAATCTTTTTTACATGTTAAAATGCAAAAAAATTGCTAATGTTACCAAAAAATTGTCAATTTTTAAAATCAAATACCTTTATCAGTCTATAAAATGTGACGTTTTGATATAACTACCATTCTCAGGCTGAAAATATACAGAAACATTTCACTGTCGCATTGATTAAAATGTAAATGTAATACTTGAGCTACATCAGATACAATAAAATGTTAAAAATCATGGTACAAGATGACTAGAAAGATAAAATTTGAACCACATGAATATAAAATCACAAGACTAAGGAACAGCATTGCACAATGGCTTCTTGATAATGATAGAAGAAACAAGGGTAAAATGCACGATTGACCGGATGTGTTCAAATGGGGAGCTTCTAAGCTGCTGCCCTATTGAGTAATTTTAGAGCAAAAAAGACATTTGGATTTTTGTTGAGGATAGGTTTGTAATCTATAGCTTCTATTATTGGAATAAGCTCTTTTTTTAACAACAATCCATTGAATTTTCAATATAAATATAGATCCTATCAGTGACCTATTAGTAAGGAATATTTCCAGATGCTGGGTCAACGATCTGGGCAAAGCCAGTGTGATATACCAGTTCAAGTGGGGAAAAAAGAATGTAAGTTTCTCAATAAATGTTACATTGGCTTGACTAGGATGATCCTGAAATAAAGATTAACTTTGCACACATATCAAGGTTCTATTTTTAATAATTTCCATGTTTATTATAGCTGCCAGCCCTTGAATGAAGATCTACATTCAAATACAAAAGTTTTATTTGTTGTTGTTAAGAAAGAGCACATTTAAATAATAGAAGCATTTCACATCTATTAAGTTGAACCTGACCTTTAACATAAATATAGTTAAATAATTTGTCTTACTCTAAAATTATTCAGTAGTACAGTAGCCCAGAATTTGAAACATTTGCTTGATCATCCACTTTGCTTATATTTATTTTGTCATTGACATATAGCCAATGTGTAATGCTGTTATCTAGCTAGTCTTGCAACTTTATACTCCTTTCGTACAAATTTTGTCTTACCTAGTCATCTTGTACTACGATTTTCATCATTTTTATTGCATCTGAGTAAGTATAGTATTAAGTACCTATATATTCGTGTTATATTTTCATCCATGTATCTGTAAAATTTCTCTGCACATGTTTGAGCCTGAGGATGATATTAGTTACACTGAAATGTTGCTGTTTAAAAACTGACAGGTTATAGAATTTTAAAAATAGACAACGTTTCAGTAAAAGAATACAAAAATTTTATGTATTTTAATTAACATACGAAGAATTAGAACAAACATGGATTTTGTTAATAAATGTGGACCTATTCTTGTATGTTGGTAAAAAATGGAATGAAGGAGAATAACTGATAGTTAGCAACATGAAGTGGGTTAATGGTAAGAGTCTGCATTTGGAAATCTTAGACTCATGTCCTAAAGCAGTGGTAGTCATTGATTGTGAGCTGCTGGGGGCTCACGATCACTCAATTCAAGGCTCTCAAAAAATATATGAATTGAATAGTTAATAAATAAATTATTTAAAATACGCTAACTTGCAGTAGCTGCGGCTCTTTCAATCAATGGGTATAACCAAAGTGGCTCTCCTGTAAAGATAAGTGACTAACACTGAGTGTGTGTGTTATGTTAGGTAGCTAAGGTAAGGTAGCCTGTTATTGAGTGTGGAGAAGGGGAGGCGAGTCAGTTCCAACATGGCTTTGTGGCTGTTTGCAGGAGTACGCGACCCTAGTTAAGTCGAAGGTGTACGAGAACGTGACAACGTTTGAGGAGCCCTACATCACAGCCATCAGAAGCTTATGGCAGGACCCAGGCATACAAGACTGCTACGATCGGCGTAGAGAGTACCAACTTACGGACTCGGCCAAATAGTGAGTTTCCTCTTGCATTCCTTCTTGCCCTCTATTCTAACTGAAATAAATACCGTAAATTACTGAAATAAATAAATTTTACTGAATTTTAAATACAGACATAAATCAATTTTTTTTACTAACAAGATTTGCGCTCACTCTGAAGAGGTCTTCAGGCATCTTCATTGTAGTTTTTGTCTGTGGAAGTAAATTTCCTGTACAATTCTCTTGTTATGAAATGTTGTTGGCAACCTATGCGGAGCACGGTTCGATCATCAGTTCGCAATGAAAACGATTTCCTGCTTTGGCACACATAAGGAGTGTGTTCCTAAGGTAATAAGGTCAATAATTGTTTGGCCAGGCTAATGTTTGCTCCATACAGCTCATTGATTTGTGTAACTTGAGTAGAACATACAGAGATGCTACTGGACGCGGTGCTGCAATTTTGTGACGTCCTACATTTCATTCCTTTGCTCAATCCCCAGATATCCGTGTGTTGCTTACCGTGCAGTGGACAGCCTTGTACTTGAGCTAGTGCTCCAGTTTTGCTTAGTTGTGTTCGAGTTGGGATCTGAGCAGGCCTTCAGTTAGTATTGGCTAATGCTCGACACTTATTTCACTAGAACTCATGCTTTTATTTAAACTTCGAAAATTTAGTTATCTTGTGAAAATCCGTCTAGTGTTGAATTTTAATCGTGTAAATTCGAATTTATAGTAATATAGCTGATCAAATTACGAAATAGCTGAAGTATTTGGACATTGTTACTAAATTTTCTGGAATAATCTTTAATTCACCTTATGATTACTACTGAATTCACTTGAGTTGGTCATTGAATATGACGAGAATCTTGAGTTTTGCTACATGCTGCAGAATGTACAAGCTTATCTGATGAATTATTGATGCAGTTTTACGCTGAATGAGTGGGCGTGTGCTAGTGCGGCGTGTGGCAGTGAACCTAACCAGACTTATGACCATTTCTCCGAGCGTGTCAAGTTGAGTTGATACCACCGAGTCTGAGGGCTCCTTCTCCCCACGTCTGCCCCGACGTCCGCTGCAGTGGCAACCAGTCGGAAAAAATAGCCTTCCATTTCTTACACTGCGTGTGCTAGGGTCTGTGACGATTGAGCTCTCAATTCTGTAATTGAAGAGGATCTTAATGTTTGTGCTCGATTGATTGCTAAATGAGGTCTCCATTCAATAAAAATTTTGCAGGCTAGATACTTTAGAATATCAATGAGGATAATGTGGATTCGAAGATATTTCAGTTGCAAAGCTATTTAACGTCGTTGCTGACGATTAAAATTTTTTCACCAGTGCTGAATTCTTGACTGAATCGCATTTGTATATTCTCTATTTCTCTGACACAAAGCCAAGCTGTAGTCAACACCAGGTGGTACGGTTGATTTTCCATGTGCCATTTCAGCATTGAAAATGAAATATTTGGGTTGTGTTTGACAGTCATGGAAGGCCACCTGTGTTTGACAGTCATGTAAGAGATTCAATAATACGTAGATCAACGCCATACGTATCCATGCTGAAAAATGTAATCTCCCAATAAAATTAGAGGACTTTAACATTTTAGCCGCTGCTTCAAACCCCGTTGATCTTCGCATCATAGAATCTCTTCATATTTTACAACGAAAGCCTTTTTTAAATGACTCCCAATCTGCTTTTCCATTGCAAATAGTTTAGAGTCTTGATTTTGTTTTTTTAGTGTTTTCCTTACTTTTACGTTTATTTTTTTTTAATATTTTCAATATGTATATATTTCATTTTTTTTTTCCAGAGCAATTTTGTTGAGAATAACTCAACGAGTCGAAACGTTCAATTTTAACAGTTAAGCTTTAAGTATAAAATGTTAAGTTTCAAAGCCTAATTCCTCACCTTTATTTTCATTTTCGACTTGTAATGTGAGAATAACCAAAAATGAAATTACTCGTAGATCTTCGTTGATATCCAACTGCTAAAAGTAGTTATGCAATTGATGAGATAAAATGCACAGTGCCGTGACTGAAATGTTTTCAAGGTATTATTTGTCTACTGCCTTCATTGTCTATCTCCTCTCGGTTGGAAGAAAGTGGATTTCGAGATCTCCAGTCTTGGATAATAATTGAAAATCTTAAGTGTCTCGGACGTAAATTTACTGAACTGTTCATGCCTACGTTGTTGATTGATCTTATGTAAATCTTTAGTTTCATGGATCATGCATAATTTTCTGCGTTTGTCGTATGTTAAGTATTCATTAGCCCTGGTTTGTTAGGAATTACTGTAGGTTGTTGCTGTACCTGGTGTGATGCCTTCTCTCTTCTTGCCTCTCATTTCTTGTAGAGATCACCTCGTTTTCTGTTGCTTCTTTGTGCTTTAGATCCTCATGCTTGTCCACAGAGAAGATGTGCTTTATAGTCACTGCTCCATTCGTAGCTACAGGATAATTTCCGTAGACTAATTGTTGAGTTAATGTGTGGGTTGTCGTGACGTCTCGGTGCTTGCTTTGCTCTAATTCCTTAGTCCTACTGCTAACGTGTTGTTCTTCAGAGGGACTCGTTATTATCATAGCCACATGTGCTCCTGCCTTTCAAATGCGCGTGAGGCAGTCATCTCACCAAGCCATCTCCTGCTATTCTCTCACTAATGCTTATTTCTGGACGACGCTCTTCATTCTGAGCGATTTTATTAATATGCGGGAAATATGTTTTACGAGTCATTCTGCATCAAAGCACAAAAAATGTACTGTATTTCAGGGTGAATCGATGCATTTGTGTTTGAAGTCTGTTTGATTATTCCCAATTTTTTTGCCAATTCGTTGTTGGTATGAAATCTCGTATATTTCGTCAAATTATATTTCATGTACTCAATGACAAATGAACACCTTGGCATCTCACGAGCTTAATGCTCGAAGGAATGACAAAATGTTGATTGTGGTGGGTGTGCAGATTTGGTCCTTTAATAATAATTAAATTTAATAAATTTGTTGCTTCACTTTATAAATGAAAATTGTTGTCATTTTGAAATTCAAACTTTTTCTTGTCGAGTTTTGGTACATTTTTAAAAGCGTTCAGGATTTTTATCATAATTCATGTTTCATATCTGGGTGAGCTTATTTTGTGCTCCGTTTTGGTGTTTTATTTCGTGATTTATTTTTTTTGCAGGAAGGAAGTTTCGCCTCAATCAAATTTGTGTCCAGATCTATGATGTCTAGTTAGGGAAGTTCTAGTTCAATTCGACTAACGTTTTAGTCATTACATCAAGTTGAGATTTTCTCTGCAAACTACTTTCAACTCTAACAGGATTTTGAGCTCATGAATTTGCAATTGTCCGTTAACGAGTGTTGATGGAGCAAGTTACGGACAGGGGGTGAACTTGAAGAAGAGTGGAGGCATCAGATGGGATTTATTATTGGTTCTGCAGACGCTTTTGCCACGATCTCTCCCCAGATGGCGCAATGCCTGCTCCTCCCACTTAGGAGGCATTTACCAGGTGTCTGCGATCCTCATCATGCCATGTTAAGATTCTTCCTTCTCTTTTTGTGCTTCTTCTTTTTTATGTTATGTTCAGTTGGTGATCTTTAAGATGGAAAAAAACTGTCAGTACAGTAATTTCGTGTGTAACATTGTACTGAAATTGCTGACCAGTGCTCTGCGTGCTGGGGACCACGAAAATTTGCCTCCAGAGAGGAATTGACTGAAGTAGTGCGAGTGCAGCTTGCTGAAGAAGAGTGTCCTCTCGTAGGCATTGTTGGATTTGTGCGTGGTGTGTCGATGATATGTTAATACATTTCACTCGTTTCCCAGCTATTTATCAAGTATAGACCGCATAGCCGCTCCTGACTACCTGCCCACTGAACAAGATGTTCTTAGAGTGAGAGCCCCAACGACTGGTATTATAGAGTACCCTTTTGATCTGGAAGAGATCAGATTTAGGTAAGATAGGCACGTGGCTGTGCTCTGCATGGCTTCTTTCTTCAGTTTAGCTTTTAGCGGTGATTGTGTGTTGTGCTGCTGCTGCTACTGCCGCTGCTGCTGCCGTCGCTCCTCATCTGATACACATTTTTCTCTCTTTTCTTTCTTTCTGAAGTGGGAAGTGATAAATGCCATGATTTTGTTCTGTAGAATCTCGTTGGCTATCATCTTGGCATGTTTGTCTTCTTTCTCACTGCACTCATTCTTGATTTTTGTTTGAATTATGTACTATTGTCATTGTTATTCATGCCTTACGTACCGTTTTATGATTTTCGTCTCATAGCACTCTGAGTGGCATGTTTTTCTTTTTCTTTGTTCCAGCTACCTCGATGATTTGGAACGCATAGTTGATCCTGAATTCTTGCCTACGGAACAGGATATTCTGAGAGCTCGAGTCCCCACGACGGGCATCATTGAGTATCCCTTTGATCTGGACTCGATCATCTTTAGGTAGAGTCCCCACCTCAGTTGTTGCTGCTGCTCCGTGTGCTCTTGCGAGGACTGCGCTCTGCAGCCTCGTCAAAAGCCTGGTCGTTGCACTTACTTTCTTTGCGCGTTTGAGTTGTGTGTGCTTCTCCAGCAAGCATGACGCATTGCTTTCAACTCATCCTTTAAGTTACTGCCAGTATAGATTACTTTGTATCAAATAGCTGTCAGAGAATAGGGCTCGCTATGAGAGAGCAAGAAACTGATGTCACTAGTGCAATAATGGGCCGCATTTTGTTGGCGGTTTGAGACTTTTTGTCGTTGGCTGCTTTTGTGCATGTTAATGCTCGTAATTTACCACTATTGGTCATTCTCTGTCGTATGACTGGGAGATAAAATTGTACAACTTAGCTGGTGATTTACAGTATAGCTTTCATGGAACGATTGATGTCAATTAAAAGTTTTTTTTTGAGCGTCCGCGGAAACACATGATGATCACGACGCCATGCCGCCTCTGGATGTGTAGAGGAGTTGGGAGCTTTGAATGTTCGTTGAAGCCTAGGCGAGGTCGTCTCTCAATGGAGGAACGTCAGTGTGCTTTAAATTGCCTTCTTGCTTCACGCCAGTAAATCACCGTCTATCCATGTTTTGTCGGCACGAGTGTTTGGCATGACCACTAAATGCGAGCGTTCTAATAGCCGTAATTAAGTTTGTTTGTTGGCCCATCATATATACATATATATATATTTGGTAATATCGTATATTGTTTATAACTGATCATATTGCTGCACTCATGAATACTTTACCGCACGTGAATAATTCATGTTCGAATCAGTTGTACTTGCATAACCATGTGCCTTTTGCGGGGCGTTACAGAATGGTCGACGTGGGCGGTCAAAGGTCTGAGCGAAGGAAGTGGATTCATTGCTTTGAAAACGTCACTTCCATCATCTTTCTGGTGGCTTTGTCCGAGTACGACCAGATCCTCTTTGAGTCTGACAACGAGGTAACTTTCTATCTATGGTGTGCCTCTCGACGACCTTTGAATGACGCCTAATGGTTTGTTCTTGGTTTTCTGTGCTGAATTTTATATTGGTCGATATTCATGTTTTGGAATTTTTCTTCTATTGCATCTAAGGGAATCAGCGCACCCAGGGGGAACATGCGAGGTCCCGAGCTAAAGATTAGGTAGGCCTTTTATTTCTTGAAATACTGTAGAATAGGTTTTTGTTTTGTTATGGACCAACTTGTTTCGGTTTTCTGCTGTCCTGTTTTTCAGCACCTACTACTTTTTTCAACCTTAATCTTGTTTGATGAACTTCTTCAATTTCCTGTTTCTATGCACCTCTTGCATAGATTCTGCATTCCCTCAAGTCCAAACTAAATGGTTCCTTTCTCCTTTCTCTCTTCGGAACGCCTTTGTTACAGTTTGGGAGGCTTAAACTAACATTTAATCTAATCTCTAAAATGTGCGCCAGTATTTCTGGGATTTATCATTTTTATTTTAGCTAGTGACTGCATTTATTTGCAATTACTCGTGTAATACAGTTAAATATGCTAAAATTCGCTTAACGAATTTTAGCTAAGATTATTAATGTTTTGAACAGAATCGAATGGAAGAATCGAAGGCTCTATTCAGGACCATCATCACGTACCCATGGTTCCTTCACTCCTCCATAATCCTGTTCCTGAACAAGAAAGACTTGCTTGAGGAGAAGATCTTACACTCTCACCTGGTAGACTACTTCCCGGAGTATGACGGTGAGTGCATCGTCTTGGCGATAGGTGTGTGTTCGCCTTTGTTTACTTGCTGCTTTAAGTGTTGCGGCGTGTGCGTATTGGTTTGAGTGCATGCAAGTGCCGTGAGTGTATGGCACTCCTTAGTCGTAGTGGGGTGGGTAAGGCTCTAGGGTGTGTGTGACCGTCAGTAGGTGTGTTTGTTCAGCGTGTGCGGAAATGTGTTTCCGCTATTCGTTGCTCTTTTTGGTCTTCAGTTGCCTGAGGTGTGAATGGGCGTGCTTTGATCATTTTAATCTGCGTTTACGAATCGCATCCATTTTGCTCTAAAACCACTGAGTATTGAAGCAACAGCGGTTACCATGCAGCCCTGCATGAAAACTGAACAACTGTGGGAAGTTCAACCAGCATTTGTTGAATGATTTCTAATCATGTAAATGCGGCGTCGAATTCGATGCCGATAATTCCTCTGATTCAATTGTTTCTGTTAATTCATTAGAACTATAGTCCAGCATATTTACCGACTTCAGCTTTCATGGAAAATGAAATGCACGTTTAAGCTTCGAAAAGTTTCTGAAATCACCTTTTGATGAAAGTTCTATAAGTTCGTGATTTCTATGATTTCGTGATTAGTTCGTGATTTCTAGAGAGAAAATTCTATGAATTCTCGGAAATGCAAGGGAAATTGTTTGAGAACGAAGTCATTTGTAGCCGCCTTGCATGTGTGAATTGGCCAGTAGTTTAAAAGGTAAAAGTGAATTTGTTAAGTTAAACTTTTATTGTTATTTTAAGGTTTAACAATCCCACTGCTGTCCTTAGAGTATTTTTCAGTTGGATGCGTTACAACTAGTACCAGATCTAGTTTATAGGTTGCAGTCGACAAATGATGACGGAATGGTTCAAATTTTTATGTTTTACTTGACGGCTGGGAAACGCTTGTAGGTCCGAAGCAAGATGACGTTGCAGCGCGCGAGTTCGTCTTACAGATTTACCTGAAACAAAACCCGGATCCTGACCGCATGTGCTACTCTCACTTCACGTGCGCCACAGGTCAGACCCGCGTCTGTAGGCGGCGTAGGCGAGCTTGTGCGCTGTAGCGCCTGTGTCTTGACGCGCTCGTCTCGTTTTAGGCGCTTCATTTGTACCATCTGAACGGATGGCGTCCGCCTCCTCTCTTGGTTCACAATTTTTTCGCGTTGGTGGCCCCAAGTGGGGCTAACGTAAACCTTGTTGTAGCCTAGTGCATAGTCCTCTGAGCTTGAGTATTGACGTATTTGTGTAAGTGTAGACATGAGCAAGATATTGCGTGGCAAGTCGCAGGTGGCTTGAATTATTAATTTTTAACCAATGTCTTATTTACCAAATGCTCCAGTCAGCAAGAAGGAAGACTTGAACATTTACCTTATATGAAAAATGTCCTGCGCTAGAGAACTGACCGAATGAACAGTTGCGTCCGTTAGTGAAAACCTCTGCTCCGGTAAGTAAACACAGCATTGCATCTATTGTTCAATGATGGCAGCATATAAGTTACATTGCATTTACCGGGATTACACCACCCGTGTCAGTAAGGAGGGTTTTCAACAGCGTTACATACTTTTTTTGACACGTTCACCGTGATGGGTTTAACTGCAGTTCAATTTTCAACTCAAATTTGAATTAAATTGTAGTAAGCAGTTTTGAAGATAGCAATTATTAACTGGGTTGTACCTTCATTTAGCTTCGATTAAGTATACATAAAAACTGAGCTTGTGACTACTGGTCGGTGAGCAGCATTATAAAAATTCCTTCCGTGTACACCGGTGGCACGTTGCGCAGTCAAAGTGTTGAAGAAGCAACAGCTTTCTTCAATATCCGTGGTGGAAGGGGTGTTATCCTGTACTTTTACAAATGCCTCACAAAAAGGCACGTATAGCAATTTAGCTGAAATACTTGAAAAATATATGGCGAATTTAGTATGTTTAAGGACAGTACAGTGAACCGTCGTTTGACGCGGGAGATAATTGAATTTTCGTGAGTTCCGTACACCATATTTATTTAATCATTTATCTTTCATTTGAACTTTCTCAAACCCTCTCTGTACTGTTAACAACCCACCCTTTAAATCTCTCAGTAAAATTAGTGAAACATTGAAGAGTTATACTTCCTCATTCGTTAAACAAGGGCGCAGCACTAACACATTCTTCTGTACCGGGTGTGAGGCCGCCAGTTGGCGGCGTCGCCGGTGAACGTGCTTGAGACGACAGCTTCCCTCTGGTTGTGTTATGCGGCGGCTAGACGCGCTGAGTTAGCGTAGCGTAGCTGATGTAAGCTCCTGTTTATCTTCTGTTGACAGAAGTTGCGTACAGTGAAACTTTGCTCATCCTGTCGACAAAAATAGTCATCGTAAACGTAAATGCTAATTTTCGCTTCGTGTTGCGCGGCTACACGAAATTCTTCTTAGGGGCCTGAAATATAGTTACTGTATTGCTTCCTTCGCTTCCTCAGGTCCAGTGAAGGATGCCATCGCCGCCCGCGAGTTCATCTTGAGGATATTTGTTGACCTCAACCCTGACCCCGACAAAATAATCTATTCGCATTTCACGTGTGCCACAGGTATATTTACGCATGCATTAGCAACCTTTGTTATAGCAGAAACGGTACTTGTTCAGTCGGCGTCTCGTTTTACTGTTTGGTTCCTTGCTTCTTTAGGTAAGTTGTGTGCTTTGCTTTCTTATTCATGAGCCTTTTACTAATTGCATGACTCTCATGGTTTTCTCCATGTTATTTCATAATTGTTTAATTTAATCTGTTCAAAACCGTGTCTTAGTACATTTAGAAATTTCGTTCTTGAGGTTAATTTATTTTTTAGTCAAAAGTAAAAATTGCCGGATAATATGCATCAGTTTTCAGGAATTTTTTCAGTCTTATGAGATTCTCTCGTCTGTATCTACGCATGCCTTATTGCAGGACTTTGGATTTTTGATAGAATGCAGTCAGCATTAAGATGGGCGTCGGTGTTGCTGCTCTGATTTTTATATCTAACTACTCGTATTTTATTTCTCTTCAAATGCTAACCGTGGATGACGTTTAATTACGCTTTTTGACGTCATTTTACCGTTTGCTTACTTCTTTCCCATTGTCGGTCGTTTCTCCCCTTGTATTACTATTTTCTTCTCGGTTTTATTAACGTCCTTAAGCTGTTCCTCGTGCCACTTTTTGTTTCTGCCTCCAGACACTGAGAATATTAAGCTTGTGTTCTGCGCGGTCAAGGACACACTCATGCAAAATGCCCTCAAGGAGTACAACTTGGCATAATTTTGTCTTAGCTGCTCCTCGCTTTTTTTCTTCTTCTACTTTCTCTGCCGAGAAATTTTACCAAGGTTAATACGCACGAGAAAGCTGTCTTGAAATTTCCTGTCGGAATATTGTTATGTGTTATTAAAATACGACACTGAAGAAAATGAATTACTTCAGAATATGAACATCCAATTGATTCATTCATTTATGTTTATTGTTTTTGTAATGCCATCCTTATTTCATACAAAGCATTTTTTGATAGGTCAGTCGCATTTGTGAAAAATTTGTTCTCGAACGGAGCATGGCTGCGGTGGGTGTGTGTGTGTGTGTGTGTGTGTATCCACTAGTCCGTTTTTATCAATTTGTAGTTTGGGCAAATTATTCGGACTCCAGCTTGGTAAATTTCAAAATATCAGCGCCTGAAGTCGTTAGTGCATCATCAATTTGAACTACGTTGTCATTGAAAACACGAAATACTGTAGTAGCAATATCTGCTTCCGAATAGTTATGTACAATTAAATTATTTATGGTCATACAAAGAAACAAGAACCTAGTTTTCATGTGCGTATTAGGTTATGGTACTTGCTTGCCGACCTGTTGAGATGGTTTCACCTCAGTTTTGGCTGTATTATTAGACTCTTCGAAGCGTTATAGACGCTTCTGTAAAATTGGTGTGGGATGTCAATTTAACAGTCTCGCTCAAGTGTAGCAGAATTGCAGTCTGGGTTGAACACTTTAGGGTAAATTAAATATCTTGGCGTTAAAGTGTCAAAGTTTGAGATCTCGGTTTAGTTTAAATGGATCTGCAAAGGTAATAGTCTAATTTACGAGCAAGAATTTTCCCAATCGCTGAAGTAGACCCTCTGTTGCCAATATGTTAGTTCCGCAAACCTACTACAGTTGAGTATCCTATATCCAAAATTTTAAAATCTAAAAGTTTTCCAGGTCCGAGAGAACTTGGTTTACTTAACAAATGCCTGGAAGATTTCTTGACGTGTAGAGCATTTGAGTCCACTTGCTGCCGTTGAGTTAACTAACACCTGTCGAAGATGAGGGCTTCCTCTGTCTCGCTACGTACCTTTGGAAATATATTTTGACGTACGAGTTAGCGTCAGAAAACAATGATTCGGGAAATCGGTAGGAATTGTACGCGTTATTTTTGTCAAGTAAAGTACTGAAATTTATGAAAACAGCATGACGCAAAATAGTCTCGATCGTACCTTGAAGGAATTTACCAGCTCTGAAGTGAGCGTATCTCCATTATCTGAATTCTCATCATGAAACGGGTAAGAAAAATCATGATAAACTGGGTATTGATGCTAGGTGCAAATGATAGCTGATATCAGAAATATAAAAAAGAAATACTGTTTCATTTTACTGTTGTTTGGTAACTAAGAATCTACTGGTCACGAGGCAGTTGAAGAATTTATCGATGAATTTACCAGGATCATGAGCGATAATCTTCAAACTGAAGAACTTTTACGATTACGTAAGCGTAAGCTATGTTATATATAAACTGTAGAGCTCTCGACTTCAAGCTCCCCAATTTTATGGATGCTGCTTACTGGTTCTGTGAAACGGCCTTTACAGTATCCCAAGTATCGAAGAACTACCAGTCCTAGACATGTTGGGTACAGGGTTCTCAACCGCACCTCGTTTTCGTAGGTGTCAAACCTTTTCGAGCTGCACATTTTCCTCCCGTTGATGAATTATGGAGAGTGACTTTCTCTAGATTTGCACTGGAAAGAATGCCCTCGAAGCTTCTGTCGTCATCGTCATGCAGTTAGAATTAACTTCAATTACATGCTTCTCATTCACAGTGCATCCATTAAAACTATCTTAAGCTTTTCTACTGTTTACACTTAACAATTCCCTCGAATATTCTTAACTGATTATCAAGTCAGCAAAGAAAGTTGTAGTACTATTGTTAGCTCTCTGTTAAAACTTAGGCTGAGATTTTTCTTTCACTTGGAGCAATAGAGGCTTCGTTCGATTGTCCCTCAGTTTGGTGTTTTTGCTTCTGTTAAAATAGTTAATAAACTCTCTGTAATTTGACATCAAATACCTTGTTTCGCTAAAAAATTCTTAGCAGTGTGCTTGATGGCCATTTTTTACATAAATTACAGGATGCAATTCTGTAATTTTACTGTGTTCTTTTCCCTTATTGGAAGACAACTATTGTATCTATGGAAATCAGTGCGAGGTCCCCAGCTGAGAGTTAGGTAGGCTTACTTTTTGTTGAAATGAAAATTATTTTGTTTCATTAAGGACAATCTTTTTTCTGTTCACTGCTATCTTGTTTTTCAGCACCTCTGACATTCTTCTTCAGCTTTTATCTTGTTTCCTAACCCGAGCTGAGAGTTAGGTAGGCCTTCTTTTTGTTGAATAAAATGTTGTTTGTTATGTTAAAGACCACCTTTTTTCGGTTTACTGCTGTCCTGTTTTTCAGCACCTACTACTTTCTTCAACTTTATCTTGTTTCATGAACTTCTTTCTCAACTTACTGTTTCTATGCCCTTTCTGCGTAGATTCCGCGTTTCCTTGACTCCATACTAAATGGTGCCTTGCTTCTTCCTCTCTTTGGATCGCAATTGTTGCGGATAGGGAGGGTTAAACTAACTAATAATCTAATCTAATCATTGTTTCCTAACCTTCCTTCTCGACTTGTTGTTTCTATGTGCTTGGGTTCCTGTGCGGGAACACGCCTTGTGCACAGATTCTGCGTTCCCCTAACTCCACACCAAAGGGTGCTTCATCATTCCTCTCTTTGAACATCATTGTTGTGGTAATGGAAGCAAAACTAAGTTATAATTAAGCAATTCAGCGTAGTTTACTGACATTCAGAATGGGAAATTTTGAGCCCGTATCTTAAAACACTTCGAAAGATATGAAGAATTTTCAACTTTTCATGGGGATACAATTGTATTGATAGAAATTAGGATCCTAGGGAGAAAGTTGTACGATCTCGAACTAAAGGTTGAGCAGACCTTTCGTTGATTTAGAAGGGATTTATTCTATCACGAAACATCTCCCTTCAGGGACACACAATGGGCAGTAGGTTTAAGTTAGTTAGGTTTTTTAGATCCTGTATTATGGGGACCGGCGCTCAAGGGAGATACTGTTGACTCGGTTATATGTAGATAGATAAGCCTTCGAGGCTTCTGTCTTTCGTAACCTCTTGCTTCTTTTAGTTTTGTGCCTTCTTCGCTACCTTCTTCTTACCTTTTTTCCTATTCCTTTCAAACTTGTTTCTTTCCTTCTTATTTTCCCCTCAGGGGATACAACTATTGGGTGCTGCTATAGCGTGAGATTAGGTTACTATTAGATATTACTTATATTCATACATTCAATTTAGCGATAAACACTTAATTTGTACATCTCAAACTGCACCTGGATAGGCAATATATGGCGGTAGACCTCTCGCTATAGTAGCACCCTATGTATCTATGGGAATTTGCAATTCCAGGGGGGAAATGCGATGTCCGGAGTTGAGAATGAAGCCTTCTTTTCGTTAAAATAAAATGTTCTTGTTATGTTAAAGATAAATTTTTTTTCGGTTCACTACTGATCTGTTTTTCAGCACTTCCTACTTTCTTCAAGTTTTATCTTGTTTCATGAACGTCTTCCTCAACTTACTGTTTCTTTGCATTTTGTTTCCCCCTCAGGGGGATACAACTATTGTATCTATGGGAATTAGCGCTCCCAGGGGGACTATGTGAGGGCCCGAGCTAAGGGTTAGGTAGGCTACCTTTTTGTTGAAATAACATAGGTTTTTGTTCTGTTACGGACCATCTTTTTTCGGTTCACTGCTGTCCTGTTTTTTCAACACCTACTACTTTCTTCTTGAAATTTTATCTTGTTTCATAAATTTCTTTCTCATCTTACTGTTTCTATGCCCTTTCTGCGTAGATTCCACGTTCCCTAAACTCCATACTAAATGGTGCCTTCCTCCTTCCTCTCTTTGGATCGCCCTTGTAGCGGATAGGGAGGCTTAAACTAACTAATAATCTAATCTAATCTGCACTTTGTTTCCTTCAAGTCCATACGAAATGGTGCCTTCCTCTTTCTTCTCTTTGGAACGTCTTTATTGCAGTTAGGGAGGCATAAGCTAACATCTAATCTAATCTTTGATTTTAGCATCGTATGGGAACGCATCTTGTACATAGATTCCCCATTTACTACAGTCCAGACTTTTCAGGGGATGCAAGTGTTTTATCTGTCATTTAGCGTTACCAAGATTAAATTGTGTGGTCCCGAGCTGAGAATAAGCAGGCCTTCTTTTTTGTTGAGATAGAATAGGTTTTTGCTTCAAGGAACATCTTTTTTCGGTTCATTGCGGTTTTGTTTTTTCAACACCTTTCTTTATCAACTTTTATATTGTTTCACAAGTTTCCTTCTCAACTCACTGTTTCTATACCTTGTGCATAGATTCTGCGTTCTCTCAACTCTAATCGAAATGTACCCACATCCTTTCTTTCTGTACATTTTAGTTGTGGTTAGAGAAGCAGAAATTAACTTATAATCTAATGTAATCTACTATCTTGTGTGGGAGACACCTTGTGCATAGTTTCCCCACTTACTACATTCTATACTTCTCAAGGGATAGGAATAAAAAAATTGTACAATATACAGTATTTCAATTGGCATTACAATGGGAAAATGTGAGGTCCCATGCTGAAGGTTAGGTAGGCTTCTATTTTGTTGAAATGGATTTTTTCGCTTTGTTGTCGGACCACCTTTTTTCGGTCTACTGCTATTAATTTCATATTCTCCTTTTCTTGTTCCATAAACTTCTTTCGATTTTACTGTTTCAGTGCGCAAGGTGTGGGGACGCTGTGTATTGGATTTCACATAACCTTAATTCCACATTTATTGGTGCTTTCTTTCTTGGGAAGGGAAAGGAAGACTTTTGTTAGTCTTAGAGAGGCTTAAACTAATTTATACTCGGTTATCTTTGCTTATTTTTTAGCTCCGATGTAAAGACAGCATGTGTAACCGCTAATACTCGTTCAAATACGCAGTGAATTTGGATGTAATTTTACTGGCACTTCGTTTTTAAGAAGAAGAAATTTGAGGTTTTCTGACTGTCGTGGCGAATAGGGTTGTAGATCTGCCTGGTAGTGATGAACTGTTAGTGATTACTTTTCTCATTGATGCGGCTATCCTGACGTAGTCTTTCTATTCTTTTGTCATTTGCTTGTACTCTCTGTACTTTGAAATATGATTGCTCAACGGCCTGTGCATGTTGGTGTATTTTGGTTTTTTGTTTCAATTTCATTCTTCTTTCAAAGTTCCTCGCATGGTCTCACTTTGAAGGGAATTTTTTTACTGAATGAAGGTGAGTAGTGTGATCAATATCGTATTCAGAATCGTTTTTAATTTCTTTATAAGTGTTTTTGTCTTGAAATTATTTCGACATGAAAAAACAATTCCTCATCTGGAAGCATTCTTTGACGTTTGTGCATCCAATGTTCTGTTGCGTTTCAGATACGGACAACATCCGTTTCGTGTTTGCCGCCGTGAAGGACACCATCCTGCAACTGAACTTGAAAGAGTACAATCTTGTGTAAAGATTGTGTGGCGTCTCGAGCGAGACATTAGACTGGTGGGGGCACAGTTGCTGGTGCGAGCACCGCGTGCTGTTGAGGTGCTGCTGGCCGCACGAGGGACGCTCTTCTAGAGCAGTGAGATGCATCTGCTCCCTTGTGTCTGTGTGTGTGTGTGAAGCATTCAAACGTGGACGCTGTACAGCTGCTTCCTGTGCCCGCACACTAACTTCATCCTTCATTCGAAGTGATTATCTGTCACAGCCGCAACAACACCAAGAAGACTGCAGTTCACAAGATCTACAGCGTTTGATTGCATTATTTTTAATCTGCTACAGCTTTGGATCACACCACATTTGTCCTGCAATTTTTTGTCAGATTTTTCTGCCACGCGGTCGTGTTCATGGTGTTTTTTCATTAGATTTTAGTTTTGCATTGCGGATGCATCTCTAGTAAAACGAGACGCGTGTGCATTCAGTGCAATGTGTTGTATTTTATTCGTCCTAGTCTGCTGGAGCTACTACTGCCAGACACACTAAGCCAGTTGTTGTTCTCCTGTGTTTCTCAAATCTTCCGCGTTGCCAATACTTCTTCATCTCACTTGGGTCACGAACTCTCCCTACCTAACGCCGCTGTCCACCATCACTATGCAACAGTTCGGTCGAAGAAAAAGTTTTAAGAGCCGTGCGTAGCCAGTTAGCAGTCAAGGTTCAGAACTAGTCCCCACGATGGCCGGGTGCTATACTCTTTTGTACCGATCAACCCTCCACTTTTGTACCGATCCCTGACGTACGCTCCAACATCACTAGAACCATAATAACTCAACCTAAATTTGGCAATTTAGAATATTGATGTGTAAATTTCAGTATGTTTCAATCTGTAATTTTAATGCAAATTTTTGTTTGTTTATTTTTTAGCTTCGTTGCTTGTATCGTGTGACAGTGTTGGAAGATGCGAGCGAGATGTGTGTGGATTGTTGGAGGGAGACGAGCGTGGTGCATTCCTTGAGGCGGCGTGTGACGGTGTGGATGTGCTGTTGAAGCGGTGCAGTGATTTAATGATTGTCCTCGTCGCTCCGTCATCACGCGTGTACTGCTCTTAGTACAGCAATATCTTCAACAGTGCCGCTCTTAAATTCGAACATTTCACCTCAGTATTTATAATGCTCGTCATGACAAAGGGAGAGTTGTACGAAAAGCGTCTATTCCTTTGAATTTGGCGTTGATTACGTAGGCTATCACCATTCTTAACCAGGGTAAATGCAGCACGTCTAATTCCGGATTTGTTCAAGATATTGCTGTACCGCTGCAACTTTCGTTCTCTCTTGACTGTTCTCGTAAATTATGTTTGAGTTATTATTGTTCTTGTGGCGCTGCACGACATTCGGCTGCAACTTTGATGGAGTTGGATCGAATCCCTACACTCGAGTTACACAATTCCTTTCTCCCCGTGCAGTAAAGAAACTAAACTCTGTGCCAAATCTACACGTTTCATGCAGTGCTCGTGCTATTAGCGAGCTTTACAAGAATTACTGTTCCCGCGCGACACTCCCTCCCGCTTGACTACGTGTCGCCGCCCTTGGCTCCTCTAAACTAATTTCATTTTACGGTGTTGGTGGTTGGGTGATAGTGTGTTACCTCTAAGCATTTAGTTATTTTGTTGACTTTGATCACAATTTTATATATTATTGACTATATAATTGTGTTGCTATCATTGGAAGACTTGGCTTCATGAGCAAGATAGCATGCGGCTACATTTTTGAACGCCGTTTCATTCCACATACGAATATCTTTATCTTGTCTTTACTTTAATTTTTTCGTCTGGCTTCGATTAATGGTTCTTCCCGAAATGATGCTTTATATATAGTGTACAGAGATATCGTTAGTGGGCTTTTTGTTGATTTTTATTTTTTTTCGATAAGAAATTGATCTTATTGATCGCTTTAGGTTGTGGGTACTCTCTAATCCAGTTACTAGACCATGTGACAGCCTTGTTTTGTATATCACTGACAGCCAGGACATCGCGATTCGTTGGGCGAAAACAGTTTCATATAATTAAAAATCAATGTTAGCTGGCACCCACTCACTGAAGTCGAAGCTTCAGTCATTTTTGCTCTTAGCGGTATTGGAGAACGCCACTTCGTGACACGATAACGGCGTTTGTTTTCGTTGATTTATTGTGAAGTCATATTCTTTTGAGGTTGTTGTTCATGGAACTATGTTTTTATGACCTCTGTGGGGAAAATCATAACATATTCCTTGGTGCTGAGCCTATAAAAGCGAAGAAGTCGGCTCACGTGACAGTGAAGTTTCCGTAATGCAGTACCTACTTTCATGGCACGTTACTCTTATTTGTTCCTTTGTCGCACGTGCCGGCTGATTAGTCAAGATGTTTCATCAGTGATGAAGATCGACCAGAATTCTTAAGTACGGTTTCTTTGCATCCCGAGTCCTCTCGACCTATATCACACATGCGCATGTTCCCTTCTGAATTCATTCATTGTCGGTTGGTGAGGCTGTAGGTCTTAACATGTCGATGCTCCATGGTATCTTTCCTTTTGAGCTTCATCTACGTCATCATTTCACAATACTAGACATTTTATATTGATAGGAGCGTGTTGGTCGCTCGTGCTCGACTTAAATCATGCTTTCAGGAGTCATACTAGAAGTGACGAGTCTTGTTGTGTTGGATTTTCTAGTGTTTGTGTATTTTATGTTGTACGTAGGTGTCCTTATGTTATTTAGCTTTTCTTTGGAGAGTTGTGAGACAATATGGAGCCGCTCTATTTATGCTCTTCTTAATGCGTGAGGATAGGCTACGATCGACTGTCTCCCTCGATTGTATAGTAAGACAATAGGAGTTTTTCCAAATGTGTTTTTCATCGAATATCGATTGCGCTGTCTTCTACTGATGTATTATTGAAAACCTGTTCTCTTCCAAGCGTCCTGTACTAGGCACGAGTGTGCCCTTGAACCGAAGTATCAGCCAATGTAAAGAACTGCAACGCAAGCCTCTCACTCTTGCTACCTTGAGCCGTAAGAGCTTGCGAGGTCACGGCTCGCTATCTTCTGCTCCTCGTAGCTTTTTAATGACTTGCTCTTAATATTAATCATCCCCTTCTGTTGTGCATAACCCTTGGAAAGCTTTAGTTAGTAGAGGCTCCTGAGCCCCCAATGTGCACCATATGGTTTTTGTTACTCCTTGTGTGGCATCAGTAACTGCCTTCTCATGTGCTACGTCAAGTAACGAAAGATGTGGAGTAGGCGGCCGAACGGCTCCCACGCTGCAGCTGCCGCGCCCGTTAGCAGCATGTCTCATGTTTGAGAGGGAGCGTGTGGGCGCTCACCTTCCTCTCCCAATGCCTATGCATTTAATTGCATCGGTACCATTTTGTAGCTTGTACAGAAAACCTTTATTGTATCATTTTTATGATGTTTATTTTGAGTTATTTTATTTTTGGATTATTTTGCATTTGTATTCACAAAAGCAAATTTGATAGTTTTTTTTATTGTACCAAAGTATATTGTTTCTTGATTGGCTTGATGCGTTATCTTTGCGATGTGAGGTGCGCCGAGGCGGCGTAGGGCTGCCTGCAAGCTTGCACGATGGCGTGGCAGTCTCGGCCAGGTTGCCGGGCACTCCAGTCTCCCCCTGCAGCGCTCGGGTGTCGCGGCCAACCCGGGACTCGCACCTCTGGTCTCTAGCTCCTTCTATTTTTGGGGTACAGCCGGAATTGCAAGTCTCTGAGTCGCATTGAAAACAGCATCCCATGCCCCGTTCTGATTTCCCAATAAATATTTATTGAAACTAATATTTCTCTCACTTTCCTCGTACCGCCATGAAACCAAGAGCTTGTTCTATTCCCTGATGATATTTTTCTAGGAGCAAATCTATAACTGTGCTCGGAGGAAACTGTTGACTCGCTTTGGGCGAGATTTATTGAGGACAAGAAAGGGAGCGTAAACGATAATTGCAGTACTGTTATCCTACGTTCTTTTTTTGAATTCGTTCAATTATCGTTTGCTTAGTGTACATGCACATCTAACTGTCCAAAGCTCAATGATTTGTTCTCTATGGGACAATTGGATAATCTACAGGCTTCGGTTAGATTTCCATTGTATGCTTTAGAGAGTGGCACCATCAGGGAGATGCTGTTGAATTGCCTAGGCTATAAATAGGCTTTTAGGGCTTAATTCCATGTGCCCATCGAACTTCTTTCATTTTTCACACTTTCTCTTCTATGTTTTTGCTTTCTCTTCCTTTTCCTTCCTTACTTTCTGTTCTTAGTTCCTATGCACAGGGTATCTTAGGGAGAATCAGGAGGGGACCAACGTTAAGGCAGGGTGCAATGACTGGGGAGTAAACGATTATCTTCGCACGTCGTTAGTAGATTTGGGGGGCTCATGAGAGTGATGCATACTGGCTGCAAGGAGTGAAATACGAGGTTCTGAATGGTGAAGAACTAGAACGTTAACGATAAATTCACCCGCCGTATGGAACTAATCGAAGAAACGGAAGACTAATTGAACTAGGTTATCTGACTCCATGATTAAGACAAATCTTTTAGGGTAGTCAAGAACGAAACTGACATCTACGAGGCCCATGAGAGGGAATATCGAGCGTGATCACAAAAAGAAAGAAAAGAATCATGAGCATCATCTAGCAAAATGAAAACGGAAGTAAGGAGTAGTTCAATATCGTTGTGTGGACACAGATTTACCGAAATACATTTCAATTCATTGTGCAGAATTAGGATTAAGTTACTTGCTTAAAATCCGTTAGATATCAATCAATTAACTTAGTTGAATGAAGTAGGTGATATTCAATGCAACAACATGTTCATCGGCGTGAAATAATAATGTGGAAATTCAGCTAGCTAGCACTGTACATCATTTATCTACACAACATTTTCAAGAACAGACATAAGTTCTATCTAATCGTATCATTCAATGATATACACAAACAACTTACCCAGGCAATCTTCGGCGTAATGGGAGCTCGCACACGGACAACTTTTAGTTGCTGCCACCCAGCGTCCAGCCGGTGGCAAATTGCCAGATTGGCTTTGTTAACTCCAGATTTTTGCTAATGTGACTTGTTTTGGAGCAGTGTGGTGCATAAATAAACTGTTAGGCGTTCAAGCTGTGCTAAAATGGCTCGGCACAACAACCTATTTCACATATGAATAATGAATTTATTATATCGAAGAAAAAAAGTCGGTTTGATTTTTTAATTATTTATATACTCAATACTGGGGTGGCATATTTTCTTTGTTATCTGACGATCCTGCCTTGGTTTTTCAGTGTCTTCCAGTCTAGAGTGGTCTGACATTGCCACATTCACAGTTTCCATGGTGACACTAAACGATAGTTGCCGCCGTCCGGTGGCTTGTGTGCGGGTGTGACTTACTGACCACTTTTCGTTGCGACAATTTTTTTATTGTGACAATATTTTGTTGTGACAACTGACAATAAAAAGTCACTCGTTTGATTTCCCAGAAATCAATCTATTTCATTTAAAGTCACTCGTGTGCGGGTACCCTAAGACAACAGGAATGCAGTTAGTGGATTGAGTTGCGGTTGAGTGGGTTGCAAGTGTCGCTGGCACGCCCCATGTGGGGTGTGGTGGCAGGATGTTCCCAGACGAGCAGAGCAGTTTTAGGATTTGAAGTTGATCATTTATTAGGAAAATGATAGTTTTTTTCGCAGCACAGGAACACAAATCGTGCGCAAATTCCCCGTTCTCCGAATTTCATGCTAAAGGGTCCCTTTTCTTCGGTGTTGAAGAGAAGAACCTTTGATTTGGCTAGAGTCCTAAATTTATAGAATAAATAATGTAAAGTTTGTTGCCATTCGCTTGTAGTCGTCAGCATTGTCCAGGAAGTTACTTTCGCCCGTCTTACTCTTTTTCATTCTGTCGCTTGTTAGCAAAATTTCAAACATTCTATCTCTGAATCGTTCACAGTAAGGCGAAAAATTATGCGCATCTTTCGTATACTGTGATGGCAGTGGAATTTGAAGATTTTGGAAAAAATATCAAAAATTTCGTTTTAAAATTACTGCCAGCACTACTTAGCAAATCTTGGACGCAAACCTCATTTTCCTGCTCCAGTGAATGCATCAGATGCTCTAAATTTCATTAAACACAAATGAAACTTCTGTATAGATTGTGGGAAACTCACACAAATAGGTTAAATACGAAGTCAATTGCAAGAATTTTTATTGTCCTGCAAGTTGATCGTAATTAAAGTTATTAAAAAGCTCTCAACGGAACAAAGAAGGCAACTTTAAAGAAATAGGCTACGTAACGATTACCAAAGTTAACGCTCAATGCGAATAGGAATTACCGTTTTTATTTAATTATTTAAAGGTTAAAATCTAAAAACAGTGGCGATTGGCGTCCCCTAGCACGGCTTAGTCCGCATCACAGCTGCAGCGACGAGCGAACGTGAGGAGCTGAGTACTACTTCGGGAATCTTTCTCCAAGAATAGAGACAGTGGCCCTGGTCATCGTAGGTCTCGGCGTCGAGTCAGGCGAATGTCTGCCGCTGGACTCTTAACTCAGCATAAGTAGTAGGCCGACACTCCGTTACAGATCCATTTAACAGAACTCCAAGTGACGGCTCCGATGCAGTTGGAAGCGCCGAAATTAAACCTGGCGTCTAGTGCGACCCGCTGATCCGCCTCCTCACCCCCGGTTATTTAAGTTCTTAAATTGAAGATACTGTAAGGAAGAATAATCCGATTAGCAAGCAAGAAAGTGAGAGCAGCTGGGGCATTTTTAATTCAGCTCAAGTATCGGAAAACAAACAAAGCCTAACCCAACCACAGCAATGCTAACCAGAGTAAAAGTTGGGCCTCAGTGTGGTGGACACTTACGGAGTCACGAAGCAAAGACTTAAAGAGGGAAAGTAAAGAAATGCTCATGTAGAGCCGAAACAGGTAAGAATCAAGAGTTAGATTATAGAGTTAAGATTTACCCAGAGACCTAGACAGCCTACTAGCTGTCAGCCGGCAGGCCCCAGGTAACAATGTTAAAGAAAGATTTAAGTAGATCATTTGAGCCAAGTCGGCTCTAATCCATTTAAGTATACAATCAAGTTAAATTCACACGCACTTTCACATTCACACGGTTACAGCAAGGTGAGAAGTAAGTTGATTAAGCGTAGTAATAAAGGTGGTAGCAAGTGGTAGAATTCTAGTCGGCAAGTAACGACTATGAAATAAGCAAGAAGGATTTGAGACATTAACGTTAAAGAGGAAGTGGGCGAGGAAGCACGGAAGATGGCGAGATACCGCAGGTTCAGCGCAGCAGGATCGACGGCCAGGTAAGTCAACGAGAGACGCCAGCAAGACACGTCGCTCCCAGCTCACTAATTTCTGCGGTTACAGCACCGAGGACGCCAATATGTAACTCACTTAATATGTAATGCATACATAAGCGTATGCTAAAATTAAGGGTTCAAAAAATATCTAATAAAGAACAGCAAAGGAAGCTCCTAGCTCGCTTGCCCGAAGCCACGTCGAACTTAAAGTAAGGGTCAAACCCCAATGCGTCTCTCAGGGCAATGGAGAATTTTAGAACTCTCCATAAGATCCCTCCGTAATTGCAATCGTGTGGTTGAAATGTATTTTCAGCTTAATCTGAGCTCAATGCCTACCAGTAAGAAGCCAGTACCACCACTGTATCCTAGTGCTCAAAAGGCATGAGATTCGCAAATAGTCGCGAGTTCTCACATCAAAAAACTCGGTTCGCCTTCCTATCAGAGCAGACTATTAAGCCAAACTAGTCTGATGAGAGAAAATACCTCTGTCTTACCTCCAGCTTTAGTTTAAAGAACGTTCTAAGCAGTCAAACCTTAGCTGCAGCACATCTTGTGCCCCGAGTTGTGCACGCAAGTGAAACAAACTAGCGGCACTAGCGCTGATCATTTCAAACCCTTCCTATGTCCCCTTACCTTATCGTAGTGGGAGGGTTTGTGTGTTGTGAGGAGGAGTGAGGCTATGCTGTCGGGAGCTCGGTCCTGGTGGGTTCAACAGCTGCAGCCAGACAAAATGGAGGGCCATGGGAAGGCCCCCCATGTAAATAAAACCGGACCTCGGCAGTTACGGGTTATAAAGCCCCGTTATCCGGGCTGCCACGGGCCGGGGTTGACGGTGGGAGGGGGTATTCACCCCCTATTGGTCAGTGTGTGCCCGCCTCAAGTATAGAAGATATACCAAATGGCTCCTGACCGCTCGGGGGTCTCTTTTTCAGCCTGAGCCAGTCTGGATAGGGGAGGGAAGACCCTCCTTGACAAGAGAGACCTAAAGCAATGTGCTTGCTTCCACCACTACAACACTGGCTGCTCACCCCCCGTTGACGATCCGGATTTCTGATAAGGACATCGAACCTGCCTCTTCCTCTCAAGAGCTGCCTCGATCTGCGACCACCGCCGCACAAACCCGTGGGCGAGGAAACAGAGCGCGGACAAAACAAGGATATAGAACTGATTCCTGAACCTTACGCACATGAACGACCATCAAATAGGCCAGGCAGTGGGCGACGTCATAGCAGAAGATTGCATCTTCTTGAGGAGACCGCGCCCACCGACCTAGTGGAGCCAATATTTCCAACGGAGTACAAGAGGTTCTTCAATATTGAAGCTAGCGACGGCTCACCTCTGACTCACATTGATGTGATAATGGCAAACCGTGACCTGTGTCGTGGACTGGGAGGTAGACATGCCAAGATCACAGAGGCTCGCGGTAGTGGCCTCTTGGTGGAGGCCCGTAACTCTGAGCAGAGCTGCAATATACTGAGCATTCACCATCTCGCTGGAGTGGGTGTAGAAGTGACCCCACATGGAAGCCTTAATGATAGCAAGAACTATCTTGTACGCCAATCATCCTGGTTACGCTGATGAGCGTTTCCTGGGGGAATTGCAGCAATATGACTTGAAGGCGCTGTACCGAACCAAGAGAAAGGTCAATGGTGCCCTGGTGCCCACTCCAGTTCACATCTTGATATTTGAGCGATGTTCCCTGCCACTACATGTGAATATAGGATGGACGAGGTGCAACGTGCGACAGCACGTTCCGAGGCCGCGACGCTGCTATACGTGTCAGCAATATAAGTGTCATGGTGCAAAGACATGCCCATCCTTAAGAGGAGTATGCCTAAATTGTGCCGTGGACCAGCACGAACTGCTCTGTGAAAAGCCACCGAGATGTGCCAACTATGATAAACCACACCCCGCTGGCTTCAATGTTTTTACATTAAAATGGAAGAAGAGGTGTTGGCCGCGCCATCATCACAGAGTATGAGCTGCGGGAAGGCTAAGCGTATTGTGAGCAACAGATACGTCAACCTAGAGACGTCTTATGCCACTGCAGTGCGGGCTCCTCCAAGGAACCCAGCTTTGTTGTGCCAGTGCAATCGGCAGTGACAGGAGCCGCCAGTAGAGCTGGTGGCGACCCCACCGCAAGTGCTGGTGGCAAGTCTGTTGCACGTCGTACTCCCGCTACTGGACCCTGACTTGTTGATAGACCTGAGCGGAGCGTCCCTCCTGATGTGCTATGTTGTGCTCAAGCGGACCCCCCAGTCACCATGTGTCTGAGTTCGCCAGTTCCCTCGGTCTCGCTGCAACGTATTCCGAGTGTGAGATCGCCACCCGTTGATGGTGCCTTGACAAAGGTGGCTAGGACCGCGGAAAGTATAGTATCTGATAGTAAGGAACGCCAAGCTGAGTCAGGCAAACGTCGTGAGGATACTCACACAGAAGCCCAGGCGAATGCCGGCTTGACCCATGGCCATGACAAAACATCGTTAGAAGTGGCCCGTCCAATCGACGAAGAGCCTGCGGTCCCCTACAGTATGAACAAACAATCCGAGATGCCACCTCCACAAGATCCGACCCCACTAGCCAACTATAATATAGAAACTTTCACTCATGTACCAAATCATGCCCCTGGATCTGGACTAGCTGTTCTTTTACGGAAGGACTTGGGTTATTCCAAAGTGCCGATGAACACCCAGATCCAGGCAATGGCCATCCGCTTTTGGTTCAACAATAAAATGACCACCACCTCCCCAGCTGAACCTTTTTAATTGCCGGATTTTATGAATGTTAGCATGCAACTGCCTGGGTCCTCTATTGTGGTAAGCGCCTTCAACGCAAAGCACGTGGCGTGGGGCAACATCCAAAGTGACCAACGTGGTAGCGGCTGATCAACCAGTTTATTACAAGAACAAATTTATGCTTGCTTAGTACAGGGATCGCCATCCACTTTCACGTTCAAACAGGGACGACCTCCGCCATTGACCTTGGTTTCAGCACTCTAGATATATTCCCCCAAATTCCGTGGAGCGTGATGGAAGATACCCATGGCAGTGATCACTATCCCATCGTTGTGGAAGTGAGGGAGGTTGCTCCAGTGCCAGGGGAACCTCGATACTGCATGAAGCGTGCCAACTGGAATACTTTTGAAGTCCTAACCCAGATGGAAGAAATGGACAATCTGCTGGAAGCTCTCCTCAGGGGATATAACTGTTGTATCTATGTGAATTAGCGCTCCCAGGGGGATTATGTGAGGTCCTGAGCTAAAGGTTAGGTAGGCTCTCTTTTTGTTGAAATATGATAGGCTTTTGTTTTGTTACGGAACATCTTTTTTCGGTTCTCTGCTGTCCTGTTCTTCAGCACCTACTACTTTCTTCTTCATCTTTTTCTTGTTGCATGAACTTCTTTGTTAGCTTACTGTTTCTATGCTCCTTGTGCATAAATTCCGCGTTCCCTCAACTCCATACTAAATGGTGCCTTCATCCTTCCTCTCTTTGAACATCTTTGTTGTGGTAAAGGGAGGCTAAAACTTTCTTATATGATAATGATTATAATAATCTGCTGGAAGTTGACGACATAGTGGAATGATTTACCGGTACCCTTCTACCTTACCTTACCTGTTCCTTTGTGGAATGATGACTGCGCTGTGGCAAAATTTGTGCGATGGCAAGTCCTGAGACGCTCTATGCTCATCGGTGAACTGGCGGATATAATTGCCTACAAGCGAGCGAGCAAGAGCAAAGGCCCAATTTATCAAAGACGCTGCTAGGCGGAGCTCGTGGCGCAAATTTGTTAGCATCCTAAATACCGACACGTCTATGACAAAAATTTGGCAACGTGTGGGCAAGATGAATGGAAAGTACAGCTGTGGCAGGCCTTGTCAGGAATTGAACGGCATACTCACGGCGGATCCACAGCGGGTGGCAGCGGCGCTGGCTGATAATTTCGCGCATAATAGTAGCGAAGCTCAATATCCACCTGCTTTCTGAGGTCAAAAATGCCAAAGAGAACAACATAAACCGGACTTCGCTACAGAAGCAGTCTTCACGTACAACGAGCCTATCACCTTTCTTGAAATGTACCGCACATCGAGAACTTGCAAGAAAACGGCACCAGGCCCTGATGGGATTCATTCCCAGATGCTCAAGAGGATGCATTCAACAGCCTTACGTCAGCTACTTCATATATTCAATAAGGTCTGAACGACCCGTGTATTTCCAAAGGATTGGCGCACTGCAACAATCCTTGCCTTTGCCAAACCCCAGAAACCGGCCATCCGTACAGATAGCTACCGACCGATCGCCCTAACGAGTTGTGTGTGCAAGCTGCTGGAGAGGATCGTAAACATTCGCCTTGTCCGATGGCTGGAAGCGGAGGAAATCTTGAATTCCGCCCAATTCGGCTTCAGGCAGCTTCGGGGGACCACAGATGCTGTCGTGAGGCTGCAGAGCCATCTAGTCCAGAATATTGCGGCCCGCAAGCAGAGGATATGTGTCTTTTTCGACCTGTACAAAGCAAACGATACCGTTTGGAGACATGGGATCCTCGAACGTATTTATGGATGTGGCCTTCGGAGCAATTTGGCTTTCTTTGTCCATCAATTCCTCTAGGAGAGAAATTTTTGGGTGAAAGTGGGAGTCACATTATCGCCTTGGAAAACCCAGCAGAAAGGCTTACCCCGGGGTAGTGTACTGAGCTGCACCCTCTTCTCTCTGGCCGTAAATGATATCACCTCCCCACTGCCAGCCGATGTCTCGTCGTCATTGTACGTCGATGACTTTATGATATACTCTTCATCAGCGTATTTGCCGGCACTGTCGCGCAGAGTACAGTTAGCATTCAACGGTGTGAATGACTGGGCAACGGAAAATGGCTTCGGATGCTCTACTGGGAAGACTGTAACTCTACACTTTCAGGGACGCTGCCGACGGGACCCTCCACAGCTGCTCCGGGGAGAGCCAATAAGCTTTGCTCATAGTTCTAAATATCTGAGTCTGACTATTAACGACAAGCCATCATGGAAAACCCACCTGGTCACGCTGAAGTCTGATTGCAATAGGAGATTGAAATGTGTATCAGGACGCGTGGGGAGGAGCTGACCGTGTAACGTTGCTGCGCCTATACAGAACTCTGATCAGAAGTAAGCTGGACTATGGATGCACCATATACCAGTATGCAAGGGAAACTTCACAATCTATGCTAGACTCGGTGCACCACATGGCGATAAGGCTTTGCCCTGGCGCCTTTCGGACCTCCTCGTCGGACAGTTTGTATGGGGAGAGTGGAGAGCCCCCACTTTGGCTACGCCGTGTGCAGCTGAGCCTACAGTACCTGGCTCGTCCAGACCAGCTGCCTCTGTCTCCTACATGGAAAAGCGTGCACGCGCCTTCCGGGTGACATCTGCCTCTCCCGCATTGCCTGCCCTCATCACTGAACTATCCTGCGCTGACGGCCGCCGTGCATCTGGGACCCATGAGAGTGCAACCTGTGCTTTTTGACTGCTCTCCGACATTGCGTTTCCTCGTGGAGGGCTTCTGCTCTGGACGTCGAATGCCTAAAAAAGAGTCGATGCCGGAGAACATCCTGAAGGGAATATTCATGGAGCACATGCTGGAGAAACACGCAAACTCTGTGAAGATTTATGCATACGGCTCCAAGACAGGAAATGCTGTGTAATGTGCCGCTGTGTCCGAGGAAATAGTGAGGGCTAGGAGACTGCTCCCAGTGACCTCAATTTTCTCAGCAGAGCTGTATGGTGTGATGGAAGCGCTACAGCTGATTGAGGAGCACACATATCACTCATTCACCATCTTCGTAGACTCGAAAGTGTAATAGATGCTGCTCAAATGCACAACAGTACCCACCCCATTATTGCAAAGATTGTCGCAAAGCTGGCACAGTTTGTAAATGAAGAGAAGAGTGTCGAGGTATGCTGGGTGCCCGCGCATGTAGGGATATCCGGCAATGTGAGGGCAGACCAGGAAGCTGAGCAAGCCGTTGGGTCAAGTGAGAGAACATTGCATTTGATGGTTCCATCCCGTGATATATATCCTCGCATCAAAACGGCAGTGAAGAATTTGTGGCAGCGAAACTGGATTGACGCAATTAACAATAAATTAAGAAACATTAAGCCCACTGTACGAGAGTGATCATCATCTCGCTCCGTACCCATCGCTCGGAGCCGCAATGCGAACGGCGCCAAGCTCCCCTGACTGTCGAACATTTTCTTGCTGAATGCCCAAGATACTCTGCTGCCCGCAATGTATGTTTCCCAAATCTTCGTGGCTGCGAAGAAGACGTGTTAATTGGAATACTCAAGGAAAACGAACGCTCAGGGTTTAACGCAGCAGCGCTATAGCTGTTCCTGGAGAGGTGCAAGCTTTATTCTGAGATTTAATAGGAAGCCGCGCAGTAATGCACTACAGCCAGGCGTGATGTCGTACTGGAAGATTGTAGATGAGGAAACTGCAGCGTGGCCGGGCGGCACCCACGTTAAAGTTGCTCCACTCTGTGTGCGTGTGCGAGTCTGAGTGCGTGCATGGCTAGTCCCAGTCACCAAGAACCACGCCCACTTCTACAGCTGCCACACGTCGCTGCGTGACATAATTGTAGTACAAACATTTATTATGGTATAGCTTGCCATGGAAGTATCATTTAATAATAGATTAAAATACTCTCTGTTTCATTGTACACTTAAACGTCTCAGCCGTCTTAAACGGCACATATTCTTTGAGTTAGACCAAATAAGACCACAGTGATTGCGATTTTACCGTGTCATAATGTACCGTTCGTATGTCTCGATGTATTGTTTACAATGCAAATCTCTTTAGTTTATATTTTAATAAATATGTAGTTCATTAGAACAATAAACACATTCTTTTTAATATCAAGTGAATAAAAGTATTCAAACAGGTTCTTTGTAATATGAATTAAATTAAAGTTTTCAAGTGCTGAAGCATTCTGCGAGATGCCAAATGAATTTTGTTCGATTAATTTACTTACAAAACTTTAGTGCAAAGCCTAATTGTGCTTATACCAGTATATATACTAGTCACGTCCTTCTCGCTTAATATCATGCCATTTTGGTCGCAAAGTGCAAAGTAAAGGAACCTTAATGCTTTCATTGAAGATGTGACAAAGAAAACTTGACGCTAACACACGAAGTAATGAATGTTATAAATTTCATCACAAATGTTTCACCTTTTTAGTTTCCCTCAGAAAATAGTCCCCCCCATCCCCTAGGATATATGACATACAAGTATGATGCTTCATCAATACCGATATTATTCCCGCTGCTCTGGCGATGAGATAGTTTTGAAATGAATATTAACGCTCGTGACCACACTATTTAATGCTACCAAGATAGTTATTTTTTGTCTATACGTGTCAACTATAATATTTTCGACAATATTTAATGTTATTTTCAAAACTTCTTACATAAGTAATGAAAAATACATTAGAAATGAAAGACAATTGCACGTAGTAAAATTTATGTGTAATTGTGATACATGCTTTCATTGTGTATTATTAGTTTATTGACGATTGCTTTTTCGACTCTTCAACTCTACCAAAAATTTTCAGTTCTTCATTTGTTTAAATAAAATAGAATTTGCTCAACACTTTTTACTACAAAATGCCAATCGTTAAAATTCTATGCCTCTGCAAATCTATAAAATGCAACTTTTCGATGAAACTAAAATCTTCGGGCTGAAAAAGCTAGTCCGCTGGGGATCGCTATTTCTACAGTACAAAATATCGCTCCAACATGGTGGTCTTTCAATGTGAATTTTGTGTTTTACAAGGTCTGCTTCACTTGAACAATTGATTGTCATTTTTTATCAATGTGGCCGTATAAAAATATGATTTACTTCATTTTTCAGCCCGAATGTGAAGATAGTTTCATCGACACGTTGCATTTTTTGGATTGAAAGAGGTATAGAATTTAACCGATTGATACTTTGGGTTAAAAAATATTACGATTTCTTTATTATTGAGCAAACTTCTATACAAATCCATCTAAAAAAAACTTTTAGGAGAAGGCTTTTTGAAAGCATTATTGCTTGCTATGAAACATTAATGAATTTTTGCATTTGGCACTTTCCTATATATATTGAGTGATAAATTCCTCCTTCTTTTTATTATTTTACAAGCTCATAACGAACTGCATTGCGACATCTGGTAACTCATACTTGGACGCTACAACGACTTCTGGCAATGAGCTCAACTCTGGACAAGTGCACATGACGCACCCTACACGCACACGGCCGCTGCAACACACGCACACAGAGTGGAGCAACTTTGACGTGGGTGCGCCCCGGTCGGAGATTGTTTACTCCATCACGATGGCGAAGCTACTTCACCAGTCAAAGCAAAGGGTTTACGTGATGATAGATCCGAATCACTCCTATCGCTAGACAATGTTCTACTACAGGAACAAATGTCAAAAGATTAAGGAGTGAGTGGCCTGGGCATTGCTCTCCACGGTCATTACAACTTCTGAATGACACGCCCACCGGTGCTTGAAGCAGGCACAAATTTGTATCTTGTTCTTCGAGCTTGAAGAAAGGGGGGGAAATTCAGGTTCGTAAACCGTTGTGCAAGGCAAACTAGGAATCATGATAATTAAATAACTGACCTCTAAATTAGGAGCAAATTTGTTGAATATTTAATGATTTGGCAGGGATACATAAAAATTTAATGCACATTTTTTGAACATCATAATAGATAAACATCTGACCTTCCAAGAGCACATCGCCCACATTAGTCCTAAGTTATCAAAATCTACCGGAATCCTAAATTAAGTTAAAAATTTCCTGCCTGAAACAGCATTGCAAATGTTTAACCGAACGCTCATTTCACCGTACTTGCAATACAGAATTGAAGCATGGCACGGAACTGATAAAAAAGAAACCAATTTACTTTTTACTCTGCAAAAAAAATATCAGAGCGGTAAAGAATCTTGAATATAATAATCACGCAAATGATTCATTCAAAAGTTTACAAATACTTAAACTTTCGGTTCTCTACAAACTCTCCATATGTAATTTCATTTATAAAACATTTACCAATGATGGCAACAATAACCTCAAACAATTATTAACTGTACAAACCGGTCGTCACGACCATTTAACCCGTTGTAACGAAATATTTCGTTAGGCAATATTTTATTAGGGAAAGCACGGAAAGCTGCGACAGATCTTTGGAATGTCAGACCGTTAAGCCGGTACAGCTTAGGCGTGGAAACAGGAAGTCCAAGCAACGGCCAGCATTACTCGGGACAAGGAGATGCGAGGGAGAGCGAGAGGGATGGCTTACCCAATAGCCGCATCACCGGAGCCAATGAGCGTGCAGCGCGTCGAAGGTGTGGCAGAGGGGAGCAAGCACCTAGCCAATTAGATTTCGAGACACTAGGACAAGCGAGAATTCCACCAATCAGGTTTAAAATTCTTTCTGTAACCATGAAGATTCGAGAACTTTCTAGAAGGAACCAAGTGGAACGCATAAAAGCAGGACACAAGAACAATCGGGAGGTCTTTTCTCGCAGTTATGCGACAAGAGAGATTCGGTTTTTGTGACACGCCGGGGAACGGCCGCTGCCGGCGTTCCTGACAGAGGAACAACTCAAGATTAAATAGAGTACACCGAACCCAACGCTAATGTGGTGAGAAATGTCTTCAGCTTTACTTGGGTGAACGCCAAGGATAAGAAAGAAGAAGATGGCGAGTGGCACAGCAGGTCAGCTACTCAACCGGAAAAATTTATGGAGCATTCCACGTAAACTCCAAACTCGCAAGAAACTCCAGCCTGTCGATTTTAACCACACAGCTGCGAAGTCTGCAACAACGCGAGGCAACTGTGAGTCCTGCAGTGGTCAGGCCTCTCCGGCACTCAGCGAACGGTACTCAAAATTGAGAACTCTGAGTGTGTGGAAGCCAAAGATCAGCACCGGCCCACGAACGCGAAGGAACAGCGGAACGAACTGATCAACCCTACGTGATTCCTTCAAGCAGCATTGGAAGTGGTATTAGGTCGACGCCGTCCACATGTTACAGGAGAGTGTGAATGCATAATTGCTGGTTGAGGATTCGGAAGTAGTGAGCTTGAGTGGAAAGTTGCAAATCAAAAAAGCATATTGAACAGTGCTTTGAAATGGTGCGCTATTTGTGAAATTGATTTTGTTTTATATTGTGATGTTGTGCACTTAGCAGAGAGGTGCTGTTGGGTTTTAGAGAAAGAATTTCACGGTGTGCAGAGAGCAAAGTGTTTCATATTTTGATAACTTGTGCAGGTCAAGGTTTTATTGGTTTGCATTATTCCCGTTTATTTCGTGCTTACGATAGCCCATCTATTCATTATGTTTCTTTTCTAATGCCGATTCATTGTGCGTAAATCTTCTTTTGATAGTGGCCATAAAAATTTTGGGTAACGTTAAATCATGCAATCGTTTGCTGGCGCTCATTACGATGCGAAGCTCACGTCTCTCATTTTGTGTGTCATTTTGTGTCAGAATGTGCCCGTTGACAATCACCATGTTTTTAACTCACGTGTTCAACGGTAAATAAAATGTGTTTAAATCTTTCAAATGTATTTCATTGTCCCATGCTGATAAGACTAAGGTAAACTCGTGGTGCAACATGCTAATACTGCTATTTCTATTTTCTACCTTTTCTGTCCCCCCCTCGTTCTGTGCATTTTTCTCCTCTTTTTTTCCCTTTCCTTCTTCGACTATCGAGGTTTAAATTCCTCAATCGTTACGTCATACGCTCAAGCATGCGTATCGTGACACCGTAACAGAAATAAATTCATGCTATAAGCCAAAGACTCGGTCGCAACACAGTATCCTCTTCGTTGGAACTAAAACTTGGAACTCAATCCCTACCGAGATCCGTGAAAGTAATTCTTACAAAGTATTCAAAATAAATCTTCAATCTCATTTCCTATCAGAATACTAGACGCGCAAGATAACCAAGTCAAATCTTGTCTCCTATATGACTGGTCCTGATAATGTAATTTGCCATGGTTAGTATCGTTGATCTTCAGTCTGCTCTTAAATCGTTTAAAAAATATACTGTTAACATCTAGTCCATATTAACTATTTTGTGAAATGAAGCACCGAATATCGAGTTAACTATTTCGTTGATCAGTCTAATGCGCAACTAGGTTAAGTGAATTAGGGTAAACATTTTTGTACACCCTAGAATAACATTGATGGTAGGATGCCCTAGAAGTCGCTGAACGTATTTGGGCCCACAGGTAGCTATACTTAAATTTGACCATTGTACTACACCTTTTTCACTTCAAATTAATCCATGTCAAGTTCAATTCAATCCAAGTCAAGTTCAATTTAATCCAAGTCAAGTTCAATTTAATCCAAGTCAAGTTCAATTTATTCCAAGTCAAGTTAAATTTAATCCTAGTCAAGTTCAATTTAATCTAAGTCATATTCAAATTAATCCAAGTCAAATTCAAATGAATCCTAGTCAAGTTCAATTTAATACAAGTCAAATTCAAATTAATCACAGTCAAATTTCACATGTATATAGGAATACATTTGAATTTTGTGTATGTAATGTTGCGTCTTCCGTAATATCGGTTATTAAATAATTTTAAAAACGCGTTTTTCGGTATCTTATGTACCGATTTCTATGATATAGGAGCATAGAAGAAATGTGTTCCTCATTGAGTTTGGATCAGCGCTTTCCTCAAGATGGATCTCTACGACCAATCAACGGACTATCAAACAAGTGAAGATGAACAAGAAAATATACGCCCAAGAGTAAGAAAAGGAGTAAAGAGAGGAAAATACAAGAAAACACGAGAAGAAAAATGCAGAGTGATAGATGCTGCATTGAAAGATGAAGATTGGAGAGCAGTGGCAACATTTTTCTTGCTAATGCAGGATTTATCTGTGTAGTAACGTACTCATATAAATTGTAATCAAACGGAATCGTACATTAGTACTCAGTGAATCGCATTTCTATATTTTTTTAAAGATTAAATATACATATCGTACATATCGTCTGGTAGTAATCTTTTGTATTTGCATGTTTGTGATTTCACATTTATGTGTGATAAAGTGGAATTTCACGTGTATAAATATCTATGGGTGTAAATAAATCCTCGACAGTAAATGTATGCGTAACATAAAACTACCTTTTGAACATAAATATTTGAATGTATGCGCACTGTCATCAATGTAGATTTTAAAACAACTTAAATGAGTATAATACGAGGTTTTTATAATTGGCTTGCATCTTTTACAACGCTCAAAGATGTTAATCCCACTCTGCCGCCTGCTAGTGGATTCTTACCACATTTTACGATAGCTTGTTTTTATATTGCAGAAATTTTATGTATTCCATGCTGAAAAGAAAAATGACTCTCTCACTCATCACATCCAATAGATACGTTTTTAACACAAAAAAAGCTCAAATTACCAAGTGATTATGTCAATTTTTAACTTAACTTAGGATCCGATTAATTTGAATATGATTTGGATTAATTTGAACTTGACTCAGATTAAATTGAACTTGACTTGGATTGATTTGAACTTGACTTGGATTGATTTGAACTTGACTTGGATTAATTTGAACTTGACTTGGATTAATTTGAACTTGACTTGGATTGATTTGAACTTGACTTGGATTAATTTGAACTTGACTT